>JAMKCH010048733.1:0-11261 GCA_023653785.1 Ophioderma brevispina
AGGGGGCTGTGAAACGGGATTGGACGTTAGCCTGTATTTTCTTAGTGTTTTATTTTGTCACAAATAATGTCCCAATTAATGGTTATCCATCGCCCTCTGCTTACAATTTAATTTCCATTACGTCAGTACTAATTATGCAAAGTCATGTAAGAATCGTGATCTCTTTAGAAAGGTCACGCCTGTTGCCAATCCACGAGAAGACCGCCACGGAGGTCATGTACTTGCCCAATCAGTGCGTCGGCGCCCAGCGTGATCAATCACCCACGCGGTAGGCAGCACTGAGGAGGAAAATGCTCAGTTTGCTGTTTGACACTACCATAGGTACTTGACGTGTTGTGATAAGGCGAAGGCTGGTTGTAATAAAATACTTGAGAAACTGATTTTACCGAGTCACGTGCGTCATTCAGAAGGAGCGCAAGGTTCTGCCCCTTGCAACTTACCCGCGAGTCCTCCGGGGCGCGCCGCCGACCCGCTACACAATTAACACATTTAAAAAACTTAACATTTTAGTGACACACACACACACACATACACACGCACAACGGATTGCTAAGTGGTCCTTCAGGTATAGCTGGCGGCCCACAATTATAAAAAACAAATGGTAATTGTTGTAATTGTTATCAATTGATATTTCCTTTTCCATAACTCCAGTGTACAAAATAGAATGCGATTTACCGCAAATACAGCATGCTGACACTACACCACGGACACAGGGTGATTCTATACAAGTCAGACGGGTAGCTTCAATCTCATGTCAACAGGGATTTAGCTTAGTCGGAATTGATCAACTACAGTGCATCATAGGAAATTCTCTAGACGATGTTTCATGGAACAGAGAACTACCACGATGTCTTAATACAGGTAATACAGTGTGGCCCAAGATCTAGGATCATTTAATGAACGGAAATGACCAAGTGTATTAATTAAACGCGGTGAAGTTGGTGTATACCCGATTTCAGTACAAAGCCCAGTCAGAGAGCAGGTCACGAATTGTGCATGTGGACCTCATGATTTCTTTGCTCATAATATCCAGCCCAAGTGTCAGTGCCAAATCTCTGCAAAGAAAAAAAGTTTAATTAAAATCATTTGGGATAGACCTATGTGCTGAAAAGAAAGGACATTGCCGGATAAGGAAATAAGGACGCCCTCTGTAGTTTTCGGGAGAACAGATAAACGTTCTGCATTATAAAGTAATGTACATATGTGAGTGGCATTATGGTTCTTGGGGGAAAGACCTCATTTTCGCATGTTTGTTTTTGGGGACGTGAAGACTAAATGGAATTGCCAAAAACAACGCATTAACCTATTACATAAACACCATATCACATAGAGTTAACACTTAAGTGTATAAGGTCTTGTGCACTCCCGTTTGTGTATAAGGGGGTCCACATGCACCCCCCCCCCCGAAAACCACTTTGCCGGTGGAATTTTTTTACCAAAACGACCACATAACAAGAAAAGAAATGGAATCGGTTATACGATTCAAAATGGGGGTCCAAAAACCGATTTTTGCAACGCGCACCCAATTCCCCCGCCCAAAAATTAAAAAAAAACCACTTTCCCGAAGGACTTTTTCCATAAAATTTGGCTCATAATAGGAGAACATAAATACATTTACATTGCTGAAAATACATTTTTTTAAAAAGTTACTTCAGCACGATTTAAGGGGCAAAACAAATTTTGAATAGCGTCACCAAAATGCTTAATTGTGCTAATTAGTATAATAACGCCATAGCCGATTTTTTTCCTCCAAAAATATGCGCAACTGATATTTAGGCAATATTATAACATTTTAGGCAAAAGTAATTTATCGTTAACAATGGCGTACGAAAAACAAAATGTTGGGTCTACATGGACCCCCCCCTTATACACTTAAGGGTTAACCTGCCCATGGTATAAATAGCGCAATAATTCAAGTCATTTGTCAAGGCCATGCTTTATGAGGCCATTTTGTTGTCGTCCAGAGAAGTCTCTTATATAATCCAAGTCTTTATTGCACTACATAAAGCTAAAAGGGACTTGGGTACTTCTCATAAAGGGCTGCCTCATGTAGCCTCTTTGTAGCTTATGAAGTGCAAAAGGTCTATCTAGGCATCACTTATAGGCTACATAACAAGGGCAGCTATGCAACACCTTTCTGTTTCTTCATTTTAGTCATAAATGGTCATTGAAATACAGGCATGCTCTAGGCTTTACTTTTTCCAGATAATATGCCACTGAAATCGCTCTGGTTATTCTCATTTTTCTCAATACAAGTATATTTTGGGTATAAAAACATCTTGCAAACATTATAACGAAGTTGAAAATACCAACTCAAAAATGATGGCGAAATATAACTATTATGATTATAGAGGACCTCCTTCTCTCCTTATCCGGCGATGTCCTTTGTATTCTTTTCTTCGCCAAGCATATCAGCAAATTTGTATTCCTAAATATTTGCGGAATTGTTAATAAGCTGTTAAATCTTCTCAAATCGTCTCCTAATTTTTGTTATCGCACGTAAATCCTATATTCAAAAAGTACATATTTCATTTACTATTTTAAATTTGTTATGAAATATAAATAAAGAAAAGGAGTATGTGCGTCTGTTTTGTTGTTGTTGTTGTTTTTTGTTTTTGTTTTGCTTTTGAGAGAGAGAGAACGCCAGCGACAGAGATAGGCAGGGACTGAAAGAGAGCAGCCGGCGGAACGGGGCTGGTCATGACCCTTCCTTTTGAAAGTGGAGGGACCTGCCCCCTCCTTTTCAAAATTGATTGATAATACACATCGTGCTTATCATAGCCGCATGAGAAAACGATAGTAAAGTACCGTATTGAAAATTGCTCAGATAAATTGCAAAATGGCCCCTCCACATTGAAAACCGTTACGCCGCCGCTGAGAAAGAAAAGAAATAAAGAAAGAGAGGGAGAGAGAAATAACATAATATAGAAATGCTACAGTTTCAGATCTCAACGAATGTTCCTCAGGGGCCCACACTTGCCATACCAAAGCACACTGCATTAATACAGTTGGCAGTTTTGAGTGTGAATGCTTTACTGGTTACAATCGAGATGGCTCCCTTTGCATTGGTAAGTTTTCACTAGTATAAAACTCAACCACGAAGATTAAGTGTGATGTTCATCAATTATATAAAAAAAAATCAATTTTAACATTATCCGTATGATAAACATAGCCAAGAAGAATGTGGCGTGCTCTTAATGGCCATATAAACGGTACCTGTTTTTATCAAATTTAGAACTATTGCCCACTCAGTTTTACCTGTGAACAATTAGTTCAAAATTCGTTGTAACGCGACACTGAAATTTTGCATGAAATTATTCCTATTATAGCTTTAGTGAAAAAAGGAAGTCATATTTTCTAATGTTTTCAATGTTACAATATAAGTACTTTTAGTGTTGAGAGAGAAGATGACGGGAAGTTTTCAGTATGATTATATAAAATTAAGAAGTCCAATTACCATATGAGGTTGATATTTTAGAAACAACCTGTGTTAAACGGATTTTCGCTTCAGAATGCATGTGAGATACGAACACATGCTAATTATCTAATATACTTATTGCATAGAATTAAAAATATTACGTAACTTGGAATGCGGTGACTGCAACAGCATTCAGCATTTCATGACATACTCTTATCTAATCTAATTTTGTGCAAGTCAAATTCGTATATAGGTCGGCCTCAAAGGGTCGTTGCGGTGTTGCGATATGGTGTCGTGGGCATCTTTGATCGGTTTTTACACATAAAAACTTCAGAGTAGGACATGTATAAAATACATTCTTGCAAAGGCAGAACACGACCGTACATCCAATGCTTTTGTGTAGACCTTCGTAAAATATTTTAAAAGCCTTTTAATGTTAATTAACCGATTTCAAGGCTGCGTAGGATGATATTTTTTTCATACAGGAGGTAAGCATACATAATTGTGCATTATAGCCGATAAGTGACATATTAAAATTGTTATTAGATCGAAATCAATAACAGAAGCGCACAAGCCTCCGATTTGTGTTGATACTCAAATTAACAATAGAGGTCATTGTTATTCTAATTTGTTGATTTGTAACTCGAATGATCAATCAATCAAATTTTATTCATCACAAAAGCATGATACAATAACTAAAATACAAAAGCTAAATAGTCAATATACAATATGCGATATAAATAAAGTGTAATTTATATAAATGTCAACTGTATAATAACACTAGGTTATGTAAATGCAAGAGTGATGAATGAGGACACTGCTAAACGCAGAGCGTGAGGTTGCAGTGACCTCTTCAAATAAACTTACGTAATTATGAATTATAACATAGGGACAAAAACGTACACGACAGACATACAAGGACAGGACAGAACAAACAATGCCATTGCAATAAACAAACTGTCCGACTAATAAAAAAAGAGAAAACGCAACGTAGAGAGAAATTAATATTCTTCTTCTTGCGTATGAGGCAGCAGCTAAATGTGTGGTAAACGGTGGATCCAGCTCACTGTTGATTGGTTGGGGTTTGACATGTTTGAGAAGTCTATGTCCACCGGTGGTGGACGAAAGGTAGGGAACTCATTGAGAATGTGATCCGCAGTCTGTGATGGAAACAACATTGGCCAGGGCAGGCTGGCGATGGCCGCAGCCCCCATCGGTGCATATTGCTGTTGAAGCGACCCACTCCTTTGCGAATCCGGTTTTAAGGTGACCCATTGCTTGCGTGGAAGATTGCTACCAGGTGGTAGTTCTGTCATAGGTGTAATAGTGAGTTGATCTGGTCGTGGAGTATCTAGTCAGGCAGTATTCCATGTCTGTAAGATGTTGAATGGGGAGCTGGAGAGTTTAGCAGCTTGTCGACAGAAAGGTCGACGAGAGCACAGTCTCTGTCTGCCGAGCTGGTGTGATTCTTTGATAGTGTTATGCAGCAGGTGCTTGTTGTCCAGCAGAGCCTTAGTCACTAGTTTGTGCGTGTGGTGTTCTCTCCGAAGCACTGCAGGTGCAATGCCTGAAAACACTGGTAGAAACTCAGATGGAGTAGGACTCCACGACCAGCTTGTCGACAGAAAGGTCGACGAGAGCACAGTCTCTGTCTGCCGAGCTGGTGTGATTCTTTGACAGTGTTATGCAGCAGGCGCTTGTTGTCCAGCAGAGCCTTAGTCACTAGTTTGTGCGTGTGGTGTTCTCTCCGAAGCACTGCAGGTGCAATGCCTGAAAACACTGGTAGAAACTCAGATGGAGTAGGACGGAGGCAACCAGTAATGGTCCTCAAGGTGTCGTTGATTACTCTGTCCAGCTTCTTTGTGTGTGAGAGCTGTTGCACCATGCTGGGGCGGCATATTCAGCAGCGCTGTAGGCCAGAGCCAAGGCGGTGGTGCGTAGAGTCGTTCGGCTGGCACCCCATGAGGATCCATATCCAGCAAGTCGGCACAGGAGGTTATTCCTCGAAGATACCTTGGCGCATACGGACTCGAGATGCTGCCGGTAAGTAAGCTGCCGATCAAGCTTCACTTTCAGATAGGTTGGTGTAGGATTGTATGGCAGAGGCGTTCCATTGAGGTTGATTTGAAGCTGGCGATGAGCCTCTTTGGTGTGAGGTGGAAGGCAGTAGCGGTGCTCTTGGTTTCGCTCAGCTTCAGTCTCCAAGTCTTGAGATATGCTGCAACGTCGTGTCGTATATAGAGAGAAAAAACTATGTAGATATTGATTTGAAATTGTAGGCGAGTTTTGTCATAAAAAAAATCATGCAAAAATGGTGATTACTTAGTTTCGGTCGAGAAGATGGTAGGAAGTTTTTTTATGATATTCAAAGTCAAGCACTCCAAATTCAAATTAACACAAGAGGTTGATATTTTAGAAATAACCTGCATTGAACGGATTTCGCTTCAGAGTGCCATACTGCATTGAGATACGACGCATGCGAATTAGCTAATTATACTTATTGCATAGAACTTTATGATAAGAATAAGGTGAGCGGAAGGACCGAGGGCTGCCTGCTCGGACCCATACAGTCACGGTGCGATTATTCTGACGAATGCATCCGTCATATACTTTGAGAAAAAATCAAATTCAGTACATCAACATTAATAATGAATGTAATTCATGTAAATTTTAAGGTAATTTTTGCAACTGTTGAGCAAAGTGCAAATGCCGTCCGTATATACGCTTCAAAGATGTAAGAGAGACATGAAAGCATGCAAAATTGCCACCAAGTCATTTGAAGCCCCTGATGATAACAGGGCCCTACAATTTGTATCCCAAGACCTGGAAAATAGTGAGATTGCAGTCAGATACGTATATGATGAAAAGAGAGCTAGAAGATCAACCAGTCTTCAAAATCCACTAGACGCTGTTCGGACATTTTTCCGTGTTTGCCAGTACTGTATGCATATGGCCTTTACATCCGCACAAGACAATGTTCTTCTACCACCTATCAGGAAATTAGATTCATAGAAAAAATACCTAACCTTTCAAAAAGGATTTCAAATGAAATGCTTTAAACACACTAAGAGAATGTGATAAAGAGCATTAACTTTATTTCCCATGTAGAAATGTCTTTTATATAAATGCTACACTTTGTAATAAGTAATCAAAGGTGTGCTAAAACCACCCTATCGAAAACCTTAAGGATTTCACGGAAATGCCAGAAAATAAAACTTACTTTTGGAGGAAAAGATATTAAAGATTTGGATCTTAAGGTGCAACGAGGGATTTTGAGGCATCCATATAGTGTGTCATATGTACCTGATTTCATATAGAATAGACACTCAAAATATTTCTTTCTTTGTATTTGGTTACAGAAATGTCTTAGAAATGAAAACAAAAGGTTTGATTTGCTTATATTTTAGTATAAAGCATAGGCTGAATTTCGTATTTACAGCGACACCTGGTATGCGAAATATCATGTTGCACCTTTAAATAAGTCGAAATTTGATGGTTAATATATTTTGAATTTATATTTCAGATCAAAACGAATGCTCATTAGGGATACACACTTGCTCTGATGGTGCAACGTGTACAAATACTGTCGGTAGTTTCACGTGTCAATGCCGAGCTGGTTACACTGGAAATGGCTTCTATTGCACGGGTGAGTAATGTAAGCGTAGGCCTATTAGTTAATTTTAAATATACGCCGTTCTTGATCTTTCTTAACCTTGATAGTTTCAAATCATCACCTTCAGTTTCTATTAAAGCTTAGTCGCAGCAGGATTTCTTTTAAAGAACACGCATAACAATAATAATTAAAGAATCGAAAACAAATTGAAAGCAAAGGATGACTCTTTCAAAGAAACGATACATTGTCTCCTTAGTATGTGCAAAGTTCTAACTGACACCAATCGTTCGAAATAATTCTATTTTAACATTCCCAATATTATAAGATTTAAAATGTTTTATAGTTTGTTATATTTTCTGCTTTCTTTGACATCTAAGCTTTGTCATTTCTGGTATTTTTTAATTTATTAAAGGCCAAATATCCAATGACCAAAATGTCAAACATTTAGAGAAACCTTGTATACCCTAAGTGATGAGTTTAGCGCAATCTGTACATTGAGTGATCATCACAATGCAACTTGTCAGAAATACAAAGGACAAGTTTTAAAAGTCGAGTTGATTACAGTTCGAATTTAGTTCGAGTTAGCATTAGATTTTCACAGCCAGAGTTGGAAAGCAAGATTGGTACATTTTTTGAAGAAGCCGCCCCCAATTTTTCATTAATTTGATTTTTTACACAGTTACGTTGGTAATTGTCTAGGAAAACTATACCTGCGAACGCGAATGCTAAAAAATGCATATTTATCACAAAATAGGGTTTTGTAATTAGAATTGGGATCACAGATTGGACTTAACGGCAGCAGAGATGGAAAATGCTACGTTTATGTCGTCCTGATGAAATAGTGCCACCTCGAGAAAATTACCTCTTAACTTGACTTTCCCGAAACTATTCAAACAACTAATGGATGAACCCGTAGACACCTACATGTCGCTATTTCCCGGCTATTTCACACTTGGAAGGGCCCGTTTTCCGCAGCCCACGTTGGATTATATCGAGGATCCCCGATAATAATTATTTAGTACAAAAATTCCGTCGTTTGTGACACATAGACCATTTTCCGAGCCTTACCATTCACAAGTATAGTTACTAGCAAGTTACCAATGCAACCTTCGTGTAAAAATCTCCAAATTTTGAAAAAAATGGGGGCGCCTTCAAAAAAAATGTGCTAATATTGTTACTTAAAGAATAAGTTAAATAGTTACGTGTCGTAGATAGAGAGAGAGAGAGAAAAAAAAAAAACTATGTAGATAGTGCATTGAAATTTGTTGAGGTTCGATTTTGTTTGTTTCATAAAAATCCATGTAACAAGGTGCTTAGTTCGGTGGAGAAGATAGTAGGAAGTTTTCTTTATGATATATTCAGAAGTCAAGCACTCCAATTCAAATTAACACAAGAGGTTGATATTTTAGAAATAACCTGCATTGAACGGATTTCGCTTCAGAGAGTTGCATTACAGCAGTGAGATACGACGCATGCGAATTAGCTAATTATACTTATTGCATAGAACTTTATGAATAAGAATTAGGAGAGCCGAAGGCTCGAGGGCTGCCTGTTTCGACCCATACGGTCACGGTGCGATTATCCTGACGAATACATTGCGGAGAGGTTCTTATCCGTCATTTATTACTTTGAGAGAAAAAAAATCCAAATCGTACATCAATATTATACTGAATGTATTCATATAACTTTAAGGTGTAATTTTAAAAATAGAATTAACAAATCTACCTCCAAAAGTCCCAAAATCATGCATACAGTCGGTAGCGATCTATTGTACGGTAAACGGAAGTCCTTGTGCCAACATGAGTCATTCAATTAGCATTTAGTAATTGAATGTGAATGCTGATTGGTTATGTCCCCAATTAATATTTTCCGTATTACCAGAGTAATCTTTCATTACTCACTGGATATGAGCCCGTTTTACGTAATGCTTACACCAAGGATCAAGTCCCCAACTTTACATGCATTCAATCTATAGATGTAATGATCTTGCGCATCTGTGGAAGAGACGTTTTTTGTTCCAGCACCCTCTTGAGAGAGCACAATTCCAATTATGCCTGTTTTGTTCAACACAAATGTGTGCTGGAATGCTGCTGGCATCCACAAACAAATATTTCCTATTGATTACATTTCCCTGTTTTCATGTACAAAAACTTTTTTAAGGTCCCCCTGTTGCACTTTTTTTGGAGTATGTGACCCAATGTGATGTTATCTTTTCAAAGAGGTAAGAGTAAGTTAGGCTTTTCCTGTGCCTACTACAGTGGCCACCAGCACTGGCTGCCAGAATTCAACTCCATGACCTGCATCATAGTGCATAGAACGACTACTGTGTGTCCATGGACATCTGGTCTAGGACGGCATTGTTGGCATTGGGCATGGCCGCTAAAACGGTACATAGCAGGATTATGATGACTGAGTTTATGTGCTGGAAGTTTAGTACAACTGTTGATTGTACTTTGTCGCCTCTCATACAGGCAGCTATAGTCTAGGCCTACTGTCACTCTTTCTGATGGCTATGCTATTAAGATTTAAATATATAAACATTTAATCTACTTAGACGTTCTACTTAAAAATATTAAGTATACTAAATGATTAAAAATTCGTAACCATGTTGTGCTCACGCAATACGGAAAATATATATGGTTTGTTTCCAATATCATATTCGGCCTACGGCCTTTCATGTGATGTTGGAAACAAAACCATAGATATTTTTCGTATTGCGTTGAACAAACAGGGGATAACTACCGTATCAATTAACGTTCTAATAGCTCATTGGCGGTTCAGGGGAGTGGTTCGGGTGCTTGAATTCCCGGTTTTGTTTTGTAAAATCAGCCTATTTTGCCATTAAATAGCGCTCAGCCACCAGGTTGTGCTCTCAGCTCTCGGGATTTGAGGTTTCTGTATTTATATGTGCGATGCTGATATGATAATGGGTGTGGGAGAAGAAATTCTTACTTGGCAACTTAATGTGGCTTGGTCTGTAAATGGGAGGTTCTATTATTCACAAATAACTCATTTAAAAAGACTGACAATGATACCCTATTCTAAAGTCTGCTCCACAAGTTTGGCTGTATCTCCTAAACGCATGGGCTTGAACCACTCTCTCAGGTCGCTGACACTAAATTGTGAATATTGTGCACTTTATTACCACAGAACACTCCCTACAGGCCCCACTCCTGCGTATTGGATCAATGCGGGTTTTAAGTCAAGGCAGTGGTTAATACATTTACCAATGTCAGTCGTTGTTCGGATCCCAAAATATCGGCCAGAACACGTCTCTTGGAATTGCGAAACTACAATCATTTGAACAACCGTCATAGAAAACAATTTCAGATTCAGATTCAGATAAGTTTAGTAGCATTCATTCAGTCAGTTACATTAATAAAATGTTAATATATATAGATAATATATTTAAGATATTTAAGAAATAAATAATTACATCTTTGATGAATAAAATGTATAGAGTTATTTAATGGACATGAGACTTCAAATGCAGGGAGGCCGATAATAAGTCGGAGGACTTTGAGCCATGACCCCAACATACATAAAATAATAGTAAAATTAAAATTATTGGATAGGACTAGACAGGACGGGACAGTGGACAAGAAAAAACACTTAGGGAAAGACAAGACGAGAACATTGTCAAACTGTTTGTTTTACAAGATCAGAGGCAAGGGAGCATGAGGTCCGTTGTGCGCCAGTCATGGATAGATGAAATAGATGACAAGGGATAGAGGGTATTGCAGTTAAATGAATAATAATAACAGGAATTTTATGACAGAAGATAGTCAAAACCATTACGTAATTAAGGACCTATTGAATATGTATAATCAGCTCATTTTTAGTTTACGTTTAAGGCATTAGTGGGTTTTCGAGTTATGAGGATATTATTAAGCATTCCAAATTTTGGGACTTGAATATTTAACTGAATATTTAATTAGGTTTAGTGCGGGTTGTTGTATGTATTTGTTCCGCAGTTTGGTAAGCATGCTCTATGAAAAAGAAAAATAAATAAGAATTGAGACTCTTCATTGTCGATATACAGCCGTTATAGTGTGAAAGTGTCATCTTGTCCTTTATGCTTTTTCTCCTTCAATTGTGATTATTTAATGTAATATTATTAAAAGGATAGGATCCATTTCTATCTGCATACGAAATTGGCAGCCGAACTACAATCATGGAAAAAAATTGGTACATTGCCATAACCCCCCTCCGCCCCCCTTCCCACCCCCA
>JAMKCH010048734.1:0-11645 GCA_023653785.1 Ophioderma brevispina
AGTATTAAATAGGCGATTATTTTACCATTCATTTAACAGGGAAATAGTTTACGGATAAATTAATATAATATTGGTTTAATGAATCATTAGGAAATTTATTTATATATTTGTTGTGATAGGACATAAGTCCACAATACATGAATAACCACCAAAGGTCACAGTCCCTTTATGTGGATTTTTTTTCATGGGTAAAACATGCCCGTTGGGTCGGGGCGCGTCCATATAGGCCCCTAAACGCGATATCTCCACAACGCGGTTGACATGATTTTCTTTTCTTCGCAACGCATTCAAACATGCGGGATAACAACTTGACAATTAGCATACACAAAGGCCTCATCTTCATTTGATTTTCCAACTGATTTTGGGTCCATATTGACCCCCCCCCCTTGACCACCTAAGTTCAACTGAAAATATGGCTTTTTTCTTCAATTGATTAAACACTGGCTAATTAATTAAAATTTCCTTTTAGCTTAGTAAATATGATAAGTGATTGATCAGCCTTGGACATTGTTCTTGTCGAGATGCTATATATAAATTAATTTGATTAAACAATGTAACACTGACATAATAATTGGTATTATTGGGGAGTGGAAACGCTTTTTTTGCCCTTATTTAAACCATTATACACGGTTTACACACAAAATATTCTCAAAGTGGAGATTCGTAGGATCAAAATATGCATGTACCCACACTAAACCCCACAAAATTTCAACAGAAGGTTACTTGGCATTTTCTCAAAAGGGTGTTAAAGGCGGTAAGTGGTGGTGGTATTTGGGCGGAAGGGGGTGAGAGTGGCTTAAGGTTGTAGTATAATGTCAGATTTAATAATATCTCAAAAGTTTGCACCAAAAATCGAGCCCCAGAAATTGACTTGTGGTTCCCCATGAGGTTGAACCATTTCCCCCCCTTGTACTATCCAGCCCCAGTCAGTTGAATTTTGGACCATCAGTCTGCACGTGCACATCAACTGCATGACCTGTCATAAGTTGCTCCTAGAGTTGGAGTTTTGCAGCGGACTTTAATGGTGAATATCTTTCAGGTTTTATAATCAACAAAGATCAGTTAGAGCAACAACACTCTTCCACCGCATGTTCTATGAGGCGGCACCTGAACTACTTTCCCACTGATGCCTAAAAATCACGGAGACCCCACGATCTACTTGGTCAGCCATCAGAGATTATCTATTCCTTCAACGTCACATCTGGATGCCTTCCTGAGCGCAATTCCTCTACTAATCGTCGGGTTAATCGCTATCCTCGGCACTACCACCAGTGGTTTCTTCTACCAAGATGTTAAGTTTCTGCTGTTAATACCCTGGTATCCCTTTACCATAGATAAATCCTGTTGCTGACCATTGAACAGGGCCAGGGCACTGTTGCATTGCACTTCACCTTCTTTCAGATTCAGGAATCTATTGGGAGTACAAAATACTCTGCAACAGCGCGTAACAGAGGGTCAACCATGATGTAGTTATCGCAACCCCGTAAAATGCATGGGCAAACAGCAGATTAAAGAAAGCAAATGTTTTCCTGAATAAGCGCTTCAGAAGTCATACCCATTGTTTTTCTTCTTTGTCTCTACCAGACTGAAAGTAGGCCTAAAGGTCATTACAGCCCCTTCTTCAATGAGTATCAACATTATCAAGAGACCTGTGTCTTCGCCAATATTGATTTTTGACTTAAATTATGCTATGGGGATTGCCTTTTTTTTGCTATATCAACATCTCATCTCCTTCTGCCTTCGGTCACCAATTAGTGTAATGAGAGCCTGCTATCCAATCATTTGAGAGAATCCTTCTTTTTCCCCAGCAATATTTTTTTTTTGTGTCATTGTTCTGTCTACCTAGTTTTGCGATCCTATTATTGCGAATGTTCAATGTTGTTGGTCTTTTGTGTTTAGTTCACCAGTGTATTCATGAAGACAACGACTGCTTTGATAGTGGTTAACTGTGAAAGATGTAAATCATCAAGTAACGCTTCATAATGAAAAGAGACAGAATGAACTTGTCAAAAGCTTGCCAGCCAAGTTTTGACAGCATTCCTCCCCTCGCTGTCTGTTAACAGGGAGGAAATGGCCTTGAGAAACATTTGCACAGGGATAATGCTGGTGAGGATGTCAATGAAAAAGATTGTTTCCAATACGGCAAAGATACCGTCAAACAAACGGAAAACAAGCTCACGTTTCTGATAAGCTAACAACGGAAAAGCCAAAGTTCAACACCCTTGCATCTCCTCGGGCTGTCAAGGTAACCGATGACCAGCTCTTGTTTATTTCAAAGATTTCCATTTGTATCAATCACAATCTGGAGACTGTCTCTAGATAAAGTGCTGTCAACATATCCACCATCTGTTTTTAGGCCCGATGTAAGCCAGATAAAGCAACAATTCTTATGGCCATTTACGAACATGTGGGTCCTCGCAGAAGGCTGCTCTGCTGCCCCTGAGACAGTGCCAAACACTATTACTATGTTGTTGATGAGGGTCATCCTCTTTTTCATCGCTTGAAATGGACAGAAAGAAGCACCTAGTTGCAGTGCTGACCATTATGCATCTTTCACAGTTGCATTATGACAAACCTCTGTTGTCTTCACATGGATACACTGGTGAACCAAACACAAAAGACAGTACACATGAACGTCACAAAACTAAGATCGCAAATAGGTGACATTGATTTTCAAATTGTGACAAATTTTGCTGGGGGGAAAAGGAAATGTATGTTACTATAACAAAAACAGCATTTGCCATGGCATAATTTAGGTCAACAACCCAACATTGGAAAAGTCACAGATCTGTGTGATACTACTTCTCCAATACAGATAGCACGTAATTAGGGTTGGGCAAAATTACCAAAATAGTTTTGAAATAATGGTTTTCTAATGGGCCAAATTTGCTGTAGAATCCAAAAATGACTTTATTTTTTACAATAACGATGAATGTCGACCGGGGTCGCTACTTTACGAAAATTAAAAGGGGCCGCCCAAATGAACGTACTTTTTACGACTCATCACCTAATTTTGGTTAATAACCCACTCTTATCTGTCTATATATAGGTTTTTGTGGGTCAAGAAAACTCAAATCTGAACTTTTTAAAAAATGTTTTAAAACCCCTACCTAAAATGAGTTATGTGTGAATGTTGATAATTTTCATAATTTTTGAGTAATTATCACCCTGCTATGCTCAAATAATGACTATTATCTTGTCCTTTCAACTATTTAGACCTATTGGCGTGAAAAGCAGTAGAGGGATTTTGCAAAGTGCGCATGTCCATGTGTGTGTGTGGTGTGTGTGTGGTTCCGTTTAGGTTTTGTCTTTTTCAAAAAGTGTTAAGTCCGATTTAAAACCAGACTTGGGGTTTAAGACCATTAGGGATCCCTTTATTTGTCGATTATGCAAATGTCATAGACCAAAGTCTACTGGCCAGTGGTGGGTCAACATTGTTCAAACTCACTCGCGCAACATCAATCTCACGAATCGCCTGGCTTGAAGTCCTTCATTTACAAATTTTGGTAACGTGGAGAAGAACAAACATTGGAAATGGGCATGGACATCTGAAATGTGATGGACGTGAAAGCAATTGAGCCAACTACTTGCAACACCGTTAAGATATCCAAAAGAACATATATTATAAAGACTTATGCTAATTGAAAAAGAAAGCAGGCAGAACAATGGAACTTTTACAATCTGTGCATGAGACATCAGGGACCCGTGACAACTGACTCGTCAATCTACTAGGAAATCTGCACAGAGAAGACTAATAAATCAAATATTTCTCAGATCTACCTAACAGTGGCGCGATATTAGAAAAATGCTAAGAAATCTGTTGAGGCAAGTTTAAAATTGATAGAATTTACTTTGCAATGAACTCAAACAATATTAGTAGTAGTATGTAATACCAAAGTTTTTAATCCGTTTTTGTCCCCGTGAAAACGAGGGTGGCCGGATTCATCTCACACGCGCAGCAACGCCCCTTATCTCCCCTTCCACTCCACTACTTCGCCCGATTCAATGCAATCCCTCATCCTCAACCCAACCCGAGGCCAGCCTATTCTATTTACTCCTCCATTGCTTCTTCCAAGTCTTTTTTCTTTGGACGTCTCCTCAAATCTCCCACCTCGAACGCAAAAGCCTTCTTAAAACATGCTCGTCATCCTTTCCCGCACGTGCCCATACCAACGTACACCTTCGCCAACCGGTTCCAACCGCTTCTTTTTCCAAACCATCATCTGCATCAAGATCCTCAGTCTTCAATCTATCATCAACTTCACACCACACATGCTCTCATCATTGCTCTCTTCGCCTCTCTGTACTCCTCAGAATCCCCATCTCATTTTCGCTAGAACAACCACACTTGCCTCCACTACCCACTTCCTAAACTTTCAGCCCATCCATACATCACTCTAGTCCAGCTGGTACAGCCACCTCGCTCCAACAACCCCCTTAAAACCCGGTCCCCCCCAGGTACGTGAACTCCTCACAATTCACCTCATCACAAAAACAACTTTTCCTCCGGTTCCTCATCCCTCCGCAACCCTTCTCGCATCTTTCACACATAAAATCTCTTGCCAAAACACCACTCTCTGTCATCTTGTGCATCTTCACCATGATCCCATTTCCCACATTTTCTCACACGTCACGTTAATTTGCTTTCACCCTCTCCTACAACACGACACATGGGTCTACCTTACCTCACTACCCAACTCCCTCTCCACCCCACTGACCAGCCTTTGTCAAGGTTAACCTTCAGACCCTTACTCTCACAGCCTTCCATTTCCAAAACTTCACCCTCAGTCCCTACATTACATTAAAACCAGTCTCACTCAATAAAACGTCTCACTCATCACACTTTCTTTTGCACTCTCCAGACTACATCAACACAATTGCCAACAATCAATAGTGCAAGTACATACAAACTTGATGCATACCCACCTTCCCCTCAAACCTTCAGACAAATCGAGACCACACTCTCTTTTCACTTTGCTCCTTCATCCAAACTCACTCATCACTGCTCTAACCATTGCTTCTGGTATCCCCTCTCTTCCTCATCGCCACTCCTCCATCACTTTCCTCCTCGGTACTCCTCTATCAAATGCCTTCTATTCTCCAAGTCTACAAACACATATACAGCGTCTTCCCTTTAGCTCGATTTTCCTTAAGCAACCTCTCAAAATACACTGCATCTATCGTACCATTCCCTTCCCTGGCATAACTCAAATTGCACCTCATCCACTCCCACTATCTTTGCTAATCTTATGCTCTAGACCCACCCTCTCATTGCCCTCTCATTGCAAGCTCACCCACCCCTTATGCACCACACCTCATTGGCAATCCCCTAGGTCCCTTTCCCTTTTAAAAATGGAACACCCACTCCCTGCCCACCCCTCGGCATCCGGCATCCCTCCCTCCTCTGGCCTGCGGCATCCCTCCTCTGGCAGTCGGGCATCCGTTCCTCCATCGAACACTTCTACCACTGCATCATCACACCCTCCCTCTCTCTCCACTATAGCAATAATCATCTCACCCTCACTTGAGGAGTAATTTGACATTGACATAGACTCATTGTTTAAAGCAAACTCTATGCATGGACTACAAGGATTTATGTCCATTTAGCATTCCTGCTTAAAGGTATGCCTCAAATTTGTAGATTATTCATTTTTTTGTCTGATTTATAGTTTAAAAGAACGAAATGCTTCGGCTGATAACAAAATATTAAATTTGAGCAAAACATGTAAAATTATTGCCAAAAAATTTGAAAATTATCAAATTCACACATAACTTACTCATTTTAGTTAGGGGTAAACATTTTAAAAAGGGTCATATTTTAGTTTCTTGACCCCAAAACCTATATATCTATAAATTTACAAGTGTATCTACCCAAAATTAGGTGATGAGTCGAAAAATTACGACTATTTTGGCGGCCATTTTTGAATTTTCGTTTCGTAATTTTAGCGACGTCGACATCATCGTATTAAAAAATAAAGGTCATTTTTTTGGATTCTAACAACTACAAAACAGTGGGGCGAATTTGGGGCATAGAAACCACCAGTTTTAAATCATTTTTTTTCAAAAAAAAGTCCAAATTTGCCCAACCCTACGTAATGACCTATACTTTTTGGTCAGACGGGCACAAAGAGAAATGTGTGACGATTCAACTTCTGAAGGCACTTTTCCAGTGATGACTTTGCTCCAATCTGTTTGGCCAATGCAATTTTCATGTTGCGATACTACTTGGCCCAAAATCTGTTTCCTCCTCCTCCAAAGTCATCCCATGGTACTGACTGTTCAAGATTATTTTTGTACTAACCAATATAGATTCTGAATCGATAGAAAGATGCAAGGCTGCACCCCAGGGTGTCCCTGTTCATGATCAGCAATCAGTGTCTTTGGAATCATTATCCTCTACAGTACCTTTCCAAAAAAGTTTTTCCAACAGCTTGTGGACATTCATGGCGAAAACATGGACCAAGTTAACCAGTCACGATCTCAGATGATTAGGAACTTGAAGACTAAAATAGTATAGTTAATAGTGTGGTCGATTTCATCTACTGCAAGCAAGTGTTTTGGCCACATTTTGGTGATGATGAGTCGAATAATGTGAATTGTACTTTCTTTCTGTTCAAGTTTCACAATTACACTGTCAGAACAAAGTGATAGCGTTAATAGCTGATAAAAAATCAATATGACTACTAATTTTAACCAAAGACCACTAAAATTCCATTTTAATAATTTACTAATTCAAATGGATTTCTAATGCCCAGAATAATAGAAAAGACACCTCATTTGTCAGTAATCTGACTGATGCTAAATAGGTCTATGGTTTCATTTTTTTTTAAATGGCGACTGTTCCATTTTTAAAGACATACATCAAGGTGTCTCATCAAACTTTACAAGCAACCGATCTAATTGTTATTTCTCATGCTACAATTATAAAAATATCACACCACATTTGTTATTGTTGGCCCTGTGGCACCAGAAATAAAAGAATTTGTACTTTTAAAAAAAAACAAAAAAAAACATGATGGATGGCAAGCCATATTGGATTTAGAGGCTAAGATGATATTTCCACGGTATAAACTCATTTTTAATGGATTTGTAATGCTAGAATTAGTAGAAATGACATCTGTTGGTTGTCCGTTTGGCCCTCGTCCACCAGAGATAAGAATTTGTACTTTCCAACATGGCGGATGGCGCCATATTGCTTTAGAGAGGTCAAGATGATTCTCAACTTCATAAACTGTGTTTTAAATGGATTTGGTTATCTAGAATTAGTAGGAAAAGACACCTTGTTTGTTCCTTTTATCTCATTTATTGCCCAAGATAAAGGATTTATGTTTTTAAAAATAAAAATGGCGGATGTCGCCATTTTGTTTTGTCCAGAGTTTGAACACTTCTGGCTGGGTGTCGATTTTGTGCAACTTTTTTTGAAATATTATTAAGCTGACCTTAATCTACCAAAAATGGCCAAAAAAAACCTTCGTTTGCAGTTTTTTTGGGTCATGTGCTATCGTTACTCTACTATCTCCATTTATGTAACATTTGCTTCAATAATCCGTTATACCAATAAATTTCAATCTCAGGATTTTTCAGCGTGAAATTTCCTAAACTTTTTCCTAAAATTTAAAAAAATTGTGCAATCAACATTTGGCGGTCTATTTTTGCACTCTACGAGCTAGACAAATCTCTTATCTTTTCTATTTTTGGTTTTACTTTGTCAATCTTCATTCTGGTCATAATCTCTCCTGCGTTTTGCGTTCCTAACTTTTCCCGACCGAAGAAGAATTTTTCAGCAAACATTTAAATACAATCAGTTTTAAACAAAAATGGTATTTTTTGTACTAAATGACCACAAAAGTTCTCCTAAACTTGGAAGTGGCATATTATTCATAACCCGGATGTGATATACAGCACGTGTTGTCCTGTGCATGGTAATAAATTGTGGGTTGTGATGAAGATTTAAAGACAATTGTCTCTGCAACTATGATTTTGGAGGGCAAGCTTACATTTTTCAGTCGAGTTGTCCGTACATAACTTAACAGATTTGGAGCACATCACAGACGTAAATCACATGCATGGTGGTATTTTGTAAACACAGACGTCATCCACCAGGGGCCCATTTCACAAAGAATTACGATAAATTGTTGTAGTTTGATTTATCGAGCGTAAACTCGATCGAAGCGTAGTTTTGAACTTGATGTAATTCCAAACTTACGCTTGGATTGATTACGCCTTGAATTACAATCGTATCGTAAATTTTGGTGAAACGGGCCCCAGGGACTAACAGTCATATTTTTTATCGTAATAGGTGTTTTACACTAACCAAACACCCATATACCAACTTGGCAAGCCCCCATCGTGTTTTTACCTTAGAGAAAGATATCAAGCTCCCGGTTTATATCATATAAGACTTTTTGTAGGTAATCAAATCTTTTTATGAAAAAGAGCTTTTCATAAAGGGTTTCATCATCATCCGGTACTACCGATATTTAATGTACTTTCCCAATTTAAAAAAACCGTTTGTTGTGTGACGATGGTGGGCCATCATACAAATTAAAAACCATACATGGCTGAGTCTTGTTATATAGATGTCATACTGGAAGAAACTTGATAATCATATTTTTTAACAAACTGAGTCTTTTTATCACACAACGCCCCAAAAATACAATTTTCTCTCCCAACTTGATAAATCCACATCAAACTAGACATATTATTTTGCTTCTCAGGGACCGACTGTGTGTGTAGTATTTTTTTGTGTAATGTTTAAAGAAAATATTTCAGAAATAATTTTGAGAAAAGCACAAATTTGTATTCAACACGACCTATATTTACTGTACATTTCTCAATCTTCATTGCTTGTAAGATTTCTAGGAGCATCATCCCTGTGGTAAATCTACAAATCCATGGATAAATCGCCTTACAAAGGTTTCATTATACCCAAAAATACAAATAAATTTTGGACTAAAATTTGGACATTTTACAAGATAGCCTCAAAAACAAACTTTCTCCCAACTTGGAAATTCCACATCATGCCTAACCTTATAAGGAGCATATTAAAGTGCAACGAGAGATTTCCAGTCATCCATTTTTCTGTGATATGGTAATTATTCATATAGATTGATGCTCATAGATTCCCCTACCATTTTATTTGGCTACAGAAATAACTAAAAATAACCACAAATTTAAACAATTGGTGTTTTACATTCCGTAAAAAAAAAACAGTAACAGCAAGAGTGGTTGACAGTAGGTCGTTGGCAATTCCTGCCACGAAATCAATGTTGTTGACATCCCTGCCAGAATTTACAGTGTAATCTAGCATTTTTTGTGACACAATTCAAAAGGCTTCAGACCGGATTTCAGACATTTGTACTTCAGCAGGCCTTGGTATTAGATTTGATCTGACAAGTGACAAGGTGAATTAGCCGGGATTAACAAATAAACATAGCAATGGTCTGGTAATCTGATGACCGCATGATTTCAAGTTTCAAATGGCTAAGGCAGTAATGTTCCAGCATCCTTGGTTGAGAAGTTGAAGCTTACAAGGAAATAATGTTCCTTTTCCCTTTTTTTACAAAATATAAAACCCATTATTTTTAAATTTGTAGAAGTTATTTTCATAAAGGTCCATTGTCATTAGATCTGAATTATATATTTTTTGCCATTGTGTCCTTTAAATGATTACTATACCGGTTATTTCCCAAATGCATGCTATTCAACAAAGATACCGAAGCTAGAAGGCCTTGAATGCATTGTTGTATGACCCACGTAAAAAGTCAACAAAACTTGAGTTTTCGCACTCGCTGTTTGGGTAGCTCACACAAGAGGAGGTATATGTTCTTCCCACAATGCAATTCTTTCTTCCAATACAATTTTGCACTGTTCTGGTAACATTAATTTTATAGTGACATACAGTACCTAAATGAACGAGTTCAATCAATCTTTCGATTTAATGTACTTTTTGTCACTATCAATATATGTGACAACCGTGCAAAATTTGTAATGGGGAAGAAATTGCAATGTGAGAAGACCCCATACCGCCTCCTCTCGGAAATATACGGAAAACTAAAACTTAATACTTTAATTACTTTGCTATGATTACAAAAAGGGGTCCTATCCTCATATATATGTTTACAAGAATCTTTGTTGGGTAAAACCTTACGCAAACATATGCCATTGTTTGGTCCTGATCATACTCAGCTTTTGGCCGAATCCGATACTCGGTTTTTTGACTAAGAATTTCTCAACATTGTATAAATTTATCCGGACAATAGCTTCCCCCTAATACCCTTCGCTTAAGCCACTTTCAAGTTCTTTTATTCAGAATGTAAACAAAAACGTCCTCAAATTTGGGCGAAGTTGAGTTCTTTTTGTATTTGAATTGTTTTAGTAAAGTTTAATATAACCCTGCCAGTGGTAAAGCTAAGAACAGGTTTTATAGATATACGGGCGTTTTTTTTTTCTTTTCAAACATGTCAGATGTCGAGATGATGACGTCTAATAGCCAAAAAAGACAGTTAAGGTAACCGTAACAAGTTTATGATGGCTGTTTTTCACACACGAAGCTCGGTAAGATGTGAACTATAGCACCTAGTTATATGGATAAAATTTTTAAACTTCAGACATGGGCGGGGCGAACTTCTAATAGTCACTACAGAAGCCACTCTGCTCCCCTGTTCCAAAGTTTGAATATTCTTTAATCTTAACGTGTTAGACCAAATATACTTGAAATGAGTGTATTCATGTTCAAACAGTCTACAAATCACTGCCAAAAGTGGTTTACTCTATTTTTCAAACAGCTGAATATCATAATTTACTGTACTAGAAATGACAAACGATTAAATACTCTTACAAGACCTAAAAAAAATATTCTGGGGAATAAACTGTAAGAATTCTGGTCCAATCCTAGGAATCTTTTGAACCAAAACTAAAAATGTCAAAATCTGTAAGCATTTTTCGACGCAATACAAATCATTTTATATTCCCAAATACGTTAAAGACAATTAGGTTTGGAGCAAGGAATTTTGGTTTTATTTTGTATTTCTTTTCTTTTGTTTTTGTTTGTAAATGTTCTTTATTTGCTTGTACATGTATCTCGTGTGTAAATTTGTTTTTGGGTCGAATCACCTCTGGCCTTCGGCCTTTTGATATTTTCTTGTCTAGCTGTGATGATGTGGAAATAAAAATGATATGGAATATTAGATAAGGGCGATTTGGAAAACTGGTCTATGGAACGCTTGTGTTGTCCGCCATTTGCATCTCTAAAAACATGTATCGTCAATACACGTGGTTAATCAACGAAGCCAATAAAATAAGCCTTCAGTGTACCACAACATGTTAAGAATATATATTAATTAAGATATGCAAAATGGCGGACACAATCAGGGTGTTTTTTTCTTTCTGACCTCGCCCTGTCATGTGTTTGATATACATGCAAACACAAACAAAAATAATATTCTTATTATTTTGTTGTTTTTTGGTTTTGTAAAAAAAAATTGACTGTTGTGGCTTTACTAAGATAATGCCTTTTCCATGAATTTCATGCGTCTCAAAAAGCACCAACACTTTTTTTTTGTTATTTTTTTAATATGGAGGGTAGGGGTGTTTTTCGGGTTGGTTCTAGTAATCGTTTGAGTTTGGACACCGTGTGTTTGCTA
>JAMKCH010048735.1:0-10998 GCA_023653785.1 Ophioderma brevispina
GATTAGATTACGGGGGTAAATCAGGGGGGTCCCCAAAGAGATCGGAAAACAACGACCCCTGTTAAATTTAAAATATAGCCTAATTGGTTAGACACCCATATGGCTATACACCTTGTTTTGATTTTAACAATTTTAAATCTCATATAAAACTCGACTCCCGCGAACTTGATAATGCACGTAAATAAACTTTCTGTTTAATAAGCTTTTGAATGTATGACTGACATTTGTACTGCGCTTTTTTTGTTTTTTTTTCGGACGCCAAAATTACTCGCAAATGGTTGCCTTAACATCTTGTACATGGCGATACATGGTATCAACTACTGAAAGGATTATAACAAGTTGGGAAAAATTAAGTGCGTTTGAGGCTTCTGAAAATCTTTCAATTGATCTTTGCAAAGTCACACAACACGATACGTCCAGACGTAGGCCGATAGACAAAATAGAACATAACGGACTAGATAAACCCATTTCAAGTTCCGTTATTTCTATCGGCCCACGTCAGACGTAGGCCGAAACGCCAAATAGAACATAACGGAACTTGATACCATTCACTGGTTTTTATGTCTTAATACAGTTGCGGTCTCAAATTAAAGTGTAACACTCGGAAATTGCCTTGTTTTAGGCATGAAATCGTGTCGTAATTTATACAAATTTGATGGTCACATTCAAGTACAATTGACCCCATCACGATAGTAGGCTTTGTCAATCAGGAGATATACGCAATTGTTTGAAGGTAAGCGAAGATCCACCTCTGTGCACGTTGCAATAATAAAAGCGCTGAAGAGAAACACGTTTCTGAATAGCATTTTCAAACAATAGCAATGCAACATGTGTAAAAAGTGTGAAAACTGTTATGTAATAATTGATTGTGCACCCTCAATAAGCATGGTGTTAGTGCATTGCTCTTATGATATCAATTATGTAAATATCCTATCATGCAGAAAGAGCATTCATCATGATCTTAGCAATCTGTCATATGGATGTTGGTGCCTGAGCAAGAAAGAAAGAAACATGGCAGAGGAAATGGGCCAACAGTTTCAGTTACTTCGATGAAGAGAGAGTGTATGGTGTTTGAATATCATGAAAACGCGAAACGCTGCAGAAGTCATCAGACAATTCCAGTTGCCAGTTTCCGGGTAGGAAATTACCAGTTCGTCAAACGGTGACAAGGAACTATCAGAAGTATGTTAACTATTCCACCAGTCACAACTTGAACTTTGGTAATTCGGGAAGACCAAAAAACTGCAGGTTCACAGCTTGAAATATCGGGACAGAGTACGGCGTGATCTCCAAGCGGATCCCACCATCTCCGCCAAACACAACCCTCTAGCCGACATCCACAGATTATTCATTCAATAGAATCATCCGCTTAGATTTGCAGGGGCATCCGTTACGTCATGGAACCGGCATTCTTAGAGGACGGAGATTGACCAACACGGCTTCAATACTGTCACTGGCTAGTTAAAACAGCAACCAAGGTTCTTGTCAGATTGTCTTGATTGGGGCGAAAGCCACTTTTCCGATTAATGCCATGGTGAACTCTTGAAATGTGCGATTTCGCCCCCCCCCAGAGCAACACTCCTGATGACGGAATTATTAAGACCAGGTAGCAGAAGGAAATCATTGTTTGGATTGGCATGATGGACAACGGGACAATTGTCGCCCGCTTTGCTCAGAGAAAACCAATGAACGGACAAAGGTACCTTGATATGGTTAATTACTTAGCGGTGCCTCTCTTCACGTAACTGGATGGTATCAGCTGAACCGCTAAATGGCTCAATTAGGAGAGAGAGTGTGTTGGTCCAAGAGGTTGCACATTGTCATCGTGAAAGAGCTGACACACCAGGCTCCAGGAACTTTTTCCGCAACGATGGTTGGATCGGTCACGACGTTGAGTTCCCCCGAGGTCTCCAGACCCTGACGCCGTAGACTTTATTGTTGGGGGATATTTGAATAGCAAAGTCTACAGAACACAACCCGTGAGTATCCCAGAGCGTGCAAGAAGGAGCACAGACGATGGGGTCACGGCAAAACTCAGCGCGCAGAGTTGCAAGAGAGGGCGTCGCGGCCAGCGTTCACGAGCCGCACGCTGCATACAGCGAGGAGGTGGTATTGTCGAAGGAAGAGGAGATTGAGCAGATATTAAGAACTTTTATTTTCATCCCATCCCAGATATGGACTTATTTTCAAGAAAACAGGAGAAACACGACTTAGATCATGGACCCTTAACTTTGTGCACAAATCGAAACAATATTTGAAACTTCATATGACTATCCAGTATAGTATTGTTTCAAGTGAACCTTTTTGCAGATATTGACTCATACGTTGCATATAGCATGTGGAATTTTTTGTACATGTACATTCTCTTTTTGAGTGCATGTAATTTGGCACTGATACGTACAATTTATCAACTCCAAAGTGTGGAACTGGACAAATTGTGCGGCGACCCCCACAATATTTTTATTATGACTTTGGGGACCCCATATTAGTAAGAGGATTTTCTTTAAATTAAGTTATTAAAGATGTTATCATGGAAAATGTCTTACGGATGATGTTATTTTAAACAATGCATTGTTTGAAAATGTTATTCAGAACACGTGTGTTTCTATCGCTATATTGAAAAGTGGCACAGAGTGGACTTCGCTTAAACTGCAAACAACTTACGCGTATATCTCAGATTGACAAAACGCTACGTTATGGGGTAAATTGTACTGGAAAGATAGGTCCTTTATTGAATTGACATCATTAATTTGGTATAAATACGATGACGATTTCATGCCTAAAACACGCAATTTCCGAGTGTAAACTTTATGGAACGCACTGTATGTTGTAAAATACGAAATCAAAATCTTTTAGGGAAACGACTAATGGGACTGGATCTATCAACAATGTATTTTTAGTTTCTAGTTTCACTATAATAGTTCTTAACTTAGAAAATACATTACATTAAAAGATTCATTCCGTGTGAAGTTGGATTATTTAAGAGCCTGGATATTATGCTGATGGTGAGTGAATTTGGTATCGAATAGAAGATATCGTTGAGGTTGTGAAGCAGATACAATGTACGTCACATTAAACTAAAGGGGGTCTCAGACAAAAGACCCCTAACTATAGGCGAACAAACTTCAAAAGTAAAGCCATCCACATTTGAGAAATTTAAAAAAAAGAATCTTAAACCAGAATTACTTAACATTTAAATGTAAAAATCATCCGAGTTCGGTCAGTAGTTTTGAAGAACAGAAGCG
The DNA here is from genome assembly GCA_023653785.1 of Ophioderma brevispina. Taxonomy (NCBI): domain Eukaryota; kingdom Metazoa; phylum Echinodermata; class Ophiuroidea; order Amphilepidida; family Ophiodermatidae; genus Ophioderma; species Ophioderma brevispina. The sequence continues at coordinate 3,246 of JAMKCH010048735.1, forward strand.
AATTTGTAACACATGTAATGGACACTTCATTCCAAGTTGTTACACAATAACTACCGCTGATTACTAGTGTTATCTGTTCACGCTGTTTTCCTTCCCAAAGAACGGCCTGTTTAATATTTTATGAGTTCAATGGCAATTTTGTTCGTTTAATTATAGTAATACTTATATTGACAATTATAACAAAAATCCAACAAGAAAAACAAAAACATTAAAGAACAAGAATGATCATCTTTTATTAGGAAACAACACCTAATAAAATCTGTAGAAAATGTAAAAATATGTTAAATTACTAAGGGGTGGCACTGCTAGATTGAATGAGAGTTTAACCAATACACATGTATTTACCAGGTGGGATAAACTGACAATAATGTTATTCGAAATTGTTTTTATTGTGGGCGCCAGCATAGCTGGCGGGACCCACTTAGCAACCGTTGTGGTGTGTATGTGTGTTGATGTGTGTATGTGTGGATGTGTGTTGTCACAAATGGTTAAGTTTTTTTTTAATTGGACTCAATGAAAAGTTTAACTTCAATTGGAACCAAACTTCTGTCATAGGTGCACAATGAGGTCCGGCATAGTTGATGAGGTCAAAAGGTCATGTGAAAGGTCAAAGGTAAAGGTCATGTGAGTCAAGTTGAAAAATGGGCTAAAATGTAAAATCATCTAAATTGAAAACGTGAAGTTCAATTGGAAACCAAACTTTTGTCATAGGTGCACCCTGCGATCCCTCATATGTTGATGAGATCAAACGGGGTCAAGTGCCAGGGTCAAAGGTATGGGGCGGACCACAGCTTATATTCTTATGAATATAGCGAGCGCGGAATTAAGCCAAGAACCGCGAACGAAATTCTCAGTTCAAATATTCTTATTCCAATAAGATGGTGGAATTCACCATTTAATAATAATGGCATGATTTGATTGCAAATTCATAATCCCGGGTTTTAATCTATACTCCTGTTTATTTGAAGTATGGCACGAGACAAGATGGTTGGTCAACATTTGTCGCAAATACAGAGCGCATTTGTGGTTTCAGATATGCCAAACTGGTTTAATTTTTTAATTTGTATTTGTTGGCATGTGGATATACCACATCTATTGAAAGAATTATCAAAACGGAAAAATCTACACATTGAATCAAATTTTAGCAAACATTGGTGGTTGAAACCGTTCTGAGATTTTTATAGTGCACAACCTAATTGAATATCAAAAAGCTTTACTTCGTTTTCAATATAATTTCAAAGCCTAACTTTTCTAGAAGAGCTGCCTGATGATATTGCAATGTAAATTAAATGAAAAAGGAGGAATTTGCCTGGTGGATGGCGAAAAGCCATGGGATAAATTAATTTGTCTCAAAAAAGACTGAAATGTGACTGAATTTCTTCATTTTTCTTCAACTTTTTAACGGGAAAAAGAAAAGATGTAAGTTTTTGAATGTATGTGAAAATCATTAATGTTGAACCTTCTGGTTATGCAAAATATCATTATTATCATATTTTGTTTAAAGAAATAAAAATGAAAATGAAAGAAGTATTGATAATTATGCGCCTGTTTTGCCTGAATCCACTTTATTACAAAACTTGGAAGGTCCATTGACATGGTTACATAATCGCTTATTTCTCAAAACTACTGAACCGAATCGATGCTGTTTACGATTAAATGGTTTAAAAGTAATTGTGGTTAAGATTCTTTTTAATTTACAAAGATTGTGATAGCTGACTTGTGAGTTATGGTTAGATCAGTACAGTTGGGGTGTATTCGTTTCTGAGACATCCCTGTATCTGTCTTAATACACAAACACACACACACACACACCAACATTCCCACTATAAACATAGATTTATCATTTAACCATTCTTTACTTTAAATTATTTTGGGTCTGCCTTTTTATTCATATTTTATGAGACCAAGTCTGATTGTAGCTTTTTTCTTTTATGTATTACCAACAAGTACAAATTTTCAAAAGGGACCCGGACAGATATGACGTTTTTGAGATGTACCATGTACTAATGAGCCAAATCTCATCGATTTCTCTCTCTTGAGTGCAAAGCAGGTATGTAGTCCCTAATGTATCTTTGTGGTTCCTTCCAAAACCTCATTCCTCCAATTACTGTTGCTTTTAAATTATATAACTTCGGTTAGTATCTTTTTGTGAACTATTTATAAATGGTTTGAGGTAAGATAAAAGAAGAGAACATGCGCCTTCTGTGTGCGGGAGTGAGATTGAGAGAAGTGAAGGGAAGAGACCACTATGAGCTAGTAAAATCTCAATTCCCTTGGCCACAGTCAAGTAGCTTTCTCACCAATGTATTTAGAAAAATACACCCCCTGGTTTTGGGTATGACTATGTACCCCAAATTCACAAAAGGTCAGTTAATTGTCAAATGTATGGTCCAAGTACAACCCGCTGAACTGTGTCCCGGGGGATGAGCCTATTGTAACTCATAGTGAGGGGGAGAAGGAGAATAGGTTCTAAACGAGTCAGAAAAAGGGTGATTTATCACAAATTAAATTCTTATATAATACAAAGAAAAATTCAATGAGGGGGGGTTTCAACAGTTATTGAAAATTACCATATGATGCAATCTTTAACTTGCACCATACCTGGAAAATGCCCAAGCTTTTAGTAACTTCTGGTAACTTGTAAAGAAACGTCTCTGAACATGTAACTACATATTACATTATCCAAAGTATGCATTAGGGGAATGTCAATTTCTCTTGTATGATCAAATAAGGTACTTTCTTCCTTACACTTGTAAAAATAGTGTCTTGCAAAAGACACTTCACATGTCACCAAGCTTTTGAGACATAATTATTTAGACACAAAGTCATGTCTAAGTGCAAGACATGTGCCAAATGCGGTCTCTTTCCAAGACACTTAATTTACAAGTCATGCTTTTAGGCAAGACACTTTCGGTTTGTACGAACGTGTATTGTGTCATATTCTGGAGATACTGATGGGAAGCGTGTCTTTGTGTCTCTTAGATTATGTCTTTATTGGTTCCATTTGCTTTTCTATTTTTGAAGACTGCTGGTCTATTGCCAAGAAAGGTCTTACATATGACAACAAGACAAAATGTTTGCAGTGTAGGAAAATCTTTTCTCAATTAAATAGCAAGTAAAAAAAAAAAAAAACCCACCACCCATGAGGCTAACTATTACAAGCTATAACATTAGATGAAGTTAGTAAGAATCGGATATATATTTGAAAATGTAACTAATAATGATTTACCTTGTACACTTCGTTCGCATTTATTTACTTACAGCTTGACCATTACAACGCGTACAACGCTAGAATTCGAGAAGGTACTAGGACCAAAGCGAGTGCCAAGCACGAAACTGGATGGAAAAGCAAACTGCACCGAGAATTACATTTCCTTGGTTTTAGCTCAAGTACTCGACTCGTTCATGGAGCAATTATCTTTATATCTGGTTATAGCGATAATATTGCCCCTTAGTAGTTTTATTATCCTGAGAGACGTAATGGTTTCCTTCAAGAAGGGATTTCAGCCTTTCTGTAGTAGGATTATATCTAAAGTGAAGAGATACAATTTCAATCAAGTAAAGTTTAAAATATTTTTAAGAACAGTAAGATCTTAATTCATAAAAATTGCCGACTTCGATACTAGACACATTCTCGTTTAAAACCAATCGACCACTTAACAGTCATCATACAAACTGTATCAAAATTATTGGAACCGAAGACTTGATTTCTTTAGGGAATTTCTTATGTTTTCCTTAAGAAGTGATTTTCATGGATTATTTAAAAGGTGAGAGATACAATTAATTAAAATCTTAATCCATAAATTGTCGCCTTTGTACTGGATACGCTCTCTCATTTATAACTTCACAGTCACCCAGTGGCGTAAACAGGCACCCACCCACCACCACAACACAACCAGAGCTTTGACAGGGAAAATAAAGCATGAAAAATTCATGTCAATCAGCCCTTTTTTGCCTCATCACCAGGGAATTTTTACCTCCAACCAAGAGAATCTGCCTCAAAACGTGAACAGGGTTCCCTTTGTAGCTGTTTTCAGCCACTGCTGCCCATACAAAAGATCCAAATAATTGGAACCGACGACTTGCCATTTTCGCAGAATTTTTCACTGTATAAAAATATGTTACACGGTTCAAAGCTCCATTATTTAAATAGTAGTTTAATATCCTTTCAGGAAGTTAAAGTTTTTAAAGGAAACGTAGAGGTTAGTTAGAGCATGAATACAGCGATCTTAATTTGAATGATAAGCGTTCCAAATGCAGAAAACTTTGGTTCATAATATCAAATCAAATCTATATACTACTCTGAACACTGAATTGATTTACCAGGCCTAAATAAGACAAACCACAAAAAATAACCATTCAAGTGCCCACTGACCAAATACTGGCATAATAGTTTTTTGATGGGATTTCTGACCAAATGGCAGCTATTGCATTACTCCCCTTCTTGCATTCACTTTCACAAGGTCATAAGTAGGTTCCTGTTCTCAAAGCTTGGGTAAGAAGGTTTGCTATATAGTTTGAAGATGCTGAATATTTGGTTTCAACCTCTGGAAAATGTGGGAAATATTGTAAAATAAGGGAGGTAATTTAGTGGGTGAATTTGAAATCAAGATCAACTTATTTTGAAATATGCACCAATGCAAGTGTCAAGTTGTAAGGATTAATTAAACCAATGTATAAAAATGTCTAGGTTCGGACCTTTTAACCCTTACTAGGTATAGCCCGATTTGGGTTTGAAGGTATCCTGGAGGAAAGGTATACCAATGCTCAAATTGGTTTGTTGTGTTTTGAGCCAAAATGCCCCACGTAACATGAAGATAAAAAATCACTTGAGACATCGCATGATTTTAACGCTTATGATATGGTATGAGTTGATGGAAACTTAAGGCACCAAAATATTGCTCGTGTGTTCAATTAATGTAACACCATAAATATAGGATAGCAACCAAAATAAGGAAACAACGACTTAATTTTATAATGTGAATTATCATAGTCACGCATGATAATCTTCTAAGGATAGCAACCGAACAATAGAGAAAGGGATAGCAAATAAAGACCTAACAACGACTACATATCCTGCACAGAATTGTTGTATATTTTAACCTATCATCAATTAATATGTGGAATAAATATTTAACTATCATAATTAGAGGTTGTATATTTAAACTATCATAATTATCATAGTCACGCATGATTATCTCCCTCGTTTATCATGGTTTCGGTGTTCTTAATTTAATTATCTTTTCCCTTGAGTCAGTGGCTCTTTGAATGTTCTTTTCAGGCGACTGTGATTGTGAATATTGTTTAAAAAAAAACTGGAATTCCGCTCTCCCCGTGGTTCATTTGGACTTGGGCAAACAACCATGGGAATACCCCATCTTTCAGAGGGAAGTTAAGTCCATCGTCCCATACATGGGAATCATAACCTGTATATCAAGCGCAGCCAGCTACTTTCGATGAGTAGGGTGGAAATTCCTGGTTGTCTCAAGTCATCCTGGAACCTGGGCTCTTGGAACAATCGAACACTGAATGATTTACCAGGCTAAATATAAAAAACAAAAATAAGAACCATTTCAAGCGCCACTGACCAAATACTTGCAGAATAGTATTTTTGAGGGACTTTTGACAATGGCAGCTATTGCACATACGACATTCTTGCATTCACATGCAAAGGTCAGTAAGTGAGGTTTCGGTTCCAAAGCTTGGTAAAGACGGTTTTTCATATAGTTGGAAGGATCCTGAATATTCGGTTTCCAACATATGGAAAATGTGGGAAATATTGAAAATAAGGGAGGTAATTTAGGGGTGAATTTGACAAAAGATCAACTTATTTGAATTTGCACCAATGCAAGTGTCAGTTTGTAAGGATTATTTAAACCAATGTTATAAATTTTGTCTAGGTTAGGACACTTATTACATAGTATAGCCATATTTGGGTTGACAGGGTCATCCTGGAGTAAGCATTTTCCCATGCTCAATTGTTGTTTGTATGTTGTTTTGAGCCAAAATCGCCAGGCTTAACAATGAAGATAAAATCAATTTGAGACATCTGTATGATTACGGCTTAATGATGATAGGTAATTGAGTTGAGGGAAAACTTAGGGCGCAAACTATTGCTCGTGTGGTCAAAGTTAAGTAACAAAATAAATATAGATAGAAACCAAAATAAGGAGGAAACAACGACTTCCCTTTATTTACTATTTAAAGTTATCATAGTCCCGCATGATAATCTTCTAAGGTAGCAACCGAAATAAGAAAGGGATAGCACAAATTAAGGGGACGCAACCATTAGGACTTCAAGGGGGTTGAAGTTTGGGTGAGGGAATGTTTTTTTTTAGTGGCTTTTGGAGCAGGGAGGTTTTTTTTTTTTCAAGTCATAGGGTGGATTTTTTTTTTGCCTATACTTGAGGATGTGTTTTATAGGTGCGGGTAAGTTTTTTTTTTGTACTGGGAAAGCGGGGAAAGTTTTTTTTTTTTTGCCATATGGTGGGTGAAGGTTTTTTTTTTAGACAAACTTCCCCAAAACCCCCCTTGAAGTCAAATGGTGCGTCCCTAAAGAGTAAAGACCAAACAAGGACTAATCCTGCACAGATATGTTTGATTTTTGTTGTATATTGTTAAATTAATAATAGTCATTGCACGCATGGATTATCTCCTTCGTTTTCATGTTTCTGCATGCTGTCGAATAAAGCAAATGCGAGTTTTGAGGAAAACAGAGTTTCCAAAGTGATTCAGTTATCCGCTGTAATTAAAATACAGGGAAGTAGCCTTGTTCAAGGCGCTCTGCCAACGTCATTCATGGCAACCCACGTCTGATACAAATAATGTCAAAGATCATATTAGGCATTAAACTTATGCGAGATGGAGTATATCCCCCTCCCTAAACCTATTCATTAGCAATCCCATGCACGAGCTTCACTCTATCAAGCACATAATTTGATGTCTCTAAATCACCTGGCCTATGTTCCATGATTCCACTATCAAGTTCAATATGTTTAACTCACGTCGTCCAAAGTAGCACCAACCACTGCACCTGACCAAATGGGTGGTTGTGGGTTTATAACCTAGACTAGCAGGAACATGGATCCAGGTCACAACAGACACACCTGGGAGTGTACCAATTATTGTTTATTCCACAGATATCGTTTTTTCTTTCCATAGACAGGGTAGGTTCCTTCAATGCTAAGTAAAGCACTGATTTCAAACACAATGTTCCACAAATATAGATGTCAAATAATACAACAAATGTGTTGCAAAATAACAACTTTTCGGGACGACACCTTGATCAAACGCTAACAAGCTAGTAACAAGGACGTGGCTTTGTAAAATGTGTTTGTGTACAGAAAAGAACCACCCGCACTGGAACTGCCTGGGGAGTTAGCGCTACTATCCTGCGCACTTCAACCCTGGCTTTGGTTTTTGCCAAAGCAGAATACTGCGCGCCTGTCTAAGCAGTAGGGCCATACACGCCTGGTCGATGCAAGTCTGATTGAACATCTCATTGCGAACCATCACTGGCTTGCCTTCAATCAACTGTAGACAAGCTCCAAGTTCTTGCAGGAATCCCACCAGCTGACCTGAGGAAGACCACTCAGGCTCGACTCGACAAAGCATGGATCCCAGCCACCTCCTCTGATACCATCACGAGAGATTCCCGTACACCTCGTCTAAAAGTCAGGACCCTTTCGCAGAAGAGGCTCACGGTTGGATCCGAATATTTAACGAAACCAAGGAGCCGAAATCACCACTGGAA
>JAMKCH010048736.1:0-11427 GCA_023653785.1 Ophioderma brevispina
TCTTTTGGACTGGAGCAATTTCAAATCATGTGCAGTGCGTAAACATGGAGTTTGTGTACCGTTCGTGACCGAGTTTGTACTCTCTAGCGTAGGCTGTGTTGATACACTCTGACCGATGTTCCCTTCCCGGCGACAAAGAAAGTAAAGGGAGTCACACACGCAATTACCATTCGTAATAAGTTCGCGCGCAAAGGAGTATGGGGGCTGGCTTCCGAGCTGTTGTTAGTCCATCCCACAGTGCAACCAGTTTTGGGAAATTGTCACCTTCAGTCATGTGATCCCACAAAAATCCTATTCTTAACACATTAAAAACCCTGATTTTTACACTCATTCTAGCCCACAAAGCACCGTACTTAAAGGGACATAATGGCATGAAAAAAATGACATAATGAAAAGGACCCTTACTGAAATCACTTCCACAGTTTGAAAACAATTTGGATGTTTAAATTATGTAAAAATATGGAGAGTTCCGAGTGGGGGGGGCAGTTTGTGCAAATTTCTGGAACAGAAGAAAAGTAATGTATTACATCCTGACAAGCATTTACAGTGTATCGAAGAATGTTTTGCGACACCACATTCAAAAGCGTTCAGACAGGGAATCAGGCATGACTTTAGGCTTGTAGTAAGATATTGATATGGCAAGGTGAAAGATTTGTATTAGCCGGGATGGCACATATACAATAGAAATGGTCTGTGAGCTGATTACAACATGTGTTTCAAGTTTGCTAAATGGCTGGCAGTAATGTCAGCATCCATGTTCCAGAAATTGTCACAAACTCCTGTTTAAGAATTGTAAACATCAAAATGTTTTCAAACTCGTGGACGTGATGGACAGTGATTTCAGTAAGGGTCCTTTTCATTATGTCAATTTTTTTTTTATGCCATTAGTCCCTTTAAGGAATTTTTTTCATTGGATCATGAAATGTTTTGTGGTTCGTAAAATTCTTGAACACTTTATCCTAAGTACCATATAGGTACATTACAATGCTTGTGGGGATTGGTTCTAAACACCCCCTGGAGATACATGTATAAGGTAGTTTCATAAATAAGATTATCCATCCATCAAGAATGTCGGACCAAGATTTAATTTTTACTTTTTTTATGATTCGTTGTTGGAACTTTTCAACTGCACTTTTGCTTTGAATTCCATTAAAGGTGCATGAGAGATTTGAAGCTACCCAAATAATGGGTCATAATAGTAATTTCATATAGATTAGACAATTAATAGATTCTTACCCTGTATTAGGCTACAGAAATCTCTTAAAAGAGATGAAAAAGGTGATTGATTTTGATTTTTGCCTATATTTCAATATAAAAACATCAGGCTGAATTTCGTATTTGCTTCTATACAAAAAGTTTAGAAATTCACAAGGTTGGTACCCAAAGAGATCATTCTCAGCTTAATCCTTTAGATGGGGATTTTTTGATAGAATAGAAAGCTTTACAACCAGGGGCAAAAAGTAGTACTTTTGATTTTTTAGAGACACCTGATATGTGAAGCTCTTCATGACACCTTAAAATTGGGCACCTGGCTAGTGAGTTGTGAGCAATTGGGCAATTGCCTTGACACTAGAAAAAACCAACAAAGTAATCATGCCACTCTCTTGCCAGTCAAAATAATATCGGCAGCACAGACTCATTCACGCCCAGCCATCTCCCTATATCTGCCAATGGGGGGGAAAATCAAGTATGCAGAACATGTGTAGATTAATGTTTATGATATCGATGGTGGCTGTCTATGAAGAAACATTAAAGCGAACGATAGTCTTGTCAACGGCCTGAAGTTACGAATGGGTGTCGGTTCATTTCGCAGTGTTTTAGCGTGATGTGTACTTTGGGGGGAACGATGCTGTATAATGTGTGGGGATGTGAGGTGAGAACATACACAATGTTTAATACTTGACCCACATGCTAGGCATGTCATCTCGATTGGGGGTAGTATTCTTTGAACTCTTGGGAAGTTGATAGGGGTGGTTACTGTGTCCGAATATATCACATGAGGAGTAGGCATTTCAATACGAATAACCCACTAGACCGGTAACTATCACAGTGAAGGCAAATCAACCCAACCTTGGACCGGACTGTCATTAAAGCACTCATAGCAGCACATTGATTTGAAGAGCGCACCCCAACTTATTCGCACAAAGATTTGAGATTTTAGACAGATTACTATTTGTATAATTGGGGCTGGTTTAAACATTATGGTGAATCGAGAGAAGCTCAACATCTCTGATGTCGCAAAAAAAGAGTAAGTAATTTGTAATTAGAATAATAATATCGGGACGATCTCCGATAATAATTCAACCAGCTGTGCGGGAAACGTCATCTCAATAATGAAATAGCCAGAGAAAAATTGGCACTCATGTACATAGTTCGTCAACGTCTTTACAAATTGTGTGTCCGGTCGGTTCAGGCAAGTTAAAGGTTAGAGTTCATTTTTGTGAGGGAGAAGGTCGCCACTATTTCATTGAACGGACATAAAATTGGTGTTTCAGCTCCGCCGTTAAATGACAATCGGGCTGCATGATTCTAATTCACAATCAGTCTTTAGGACAAATATGCATTGGCAGCATGTCGATTCGCCAGAAATTATATTATGAGGGCGGGGGACGCCCTACCTACATAGTGATTCTTTAGCGTAATGGCAGTGATCGATATAGGTAGCATTGGTGTTTACTTTACTTAGTTTGCTTCGGGTAGACCCCACAAAATCGCCGGGACTTTAGGGATGGATAGAAAACGGCGAGGATGTAGAAGGAGAAGGTATCTGATTTGAATCAATATGCAATATATTGAAATATGAAAAAAAGGTTTCAAACAAAGGAATCTAAGTGATTTCAAAGAGATCTTGTAGCAGAGAGAAAGAGAAAATGTTTTTGAAGCAGGAATAAAATCTGAGTAAGTTGTTGAACTCCGAGGCGTTACCTATTTCGCAAGATGTTTCAACCACTCACGGGGCTGCTTTAGATGTTCCTGTTCTTGACTTTGTTACTTGGTGCAGGGGTGTTTGTAATTTTACTTAGTGAATGGCTGAGGTAAATCTAGGATTGTACTTTGTAGGTTTGACTCTTCTACTGTTGTAAATATATTTTATATATAAACCTGTTTATATAATATACCGGGAATATCGGGAGGATATTTGTAATGGAGACGAATAAGTATGATGGTATTGGAAAAGAAGACATTCTTTGCTTTAGGTTTGGACTTTCTTCTCCTGTTTTAATAGATTATATATAAACCTGTATCATAGATATAAGGTATAGGAGATATTTGTAATGGAGAATAAGTACATGATGTAATTTTGGAAAGAAGACGATCTTGCTTGGTTGTCGCCGATTGCGCGCGCCCCGAACGCCTAATGTTAGAAAAAATCCACGCACATGTTCCATCAAGCTCTAATTTGCGAGATGTCCATTGTTGAGAGAACGCCCGAAGTAATTTCACGATCCGCAAAGTATCCATCAAACGCATAGTCCAATTGTCACGTCACGCTGGATATCGTTTTAAAGCTGTATAAATTAATTATCTGTCCATGATTTGTTTTGTTTAATGCAGTCAGCTAAAAGTCACACCTCATATACTGCGTATGGGGATATGGTGCATCCGATCTGCGCATGAACGTAATCTCCAAGTTAATCAGTCTAATCACAGTGTTGAATGAAAAGAACGAGCGTAATCATAAACCATCCCATAATACATTAGTGTCAAGTTATCTTCAAATAACATTGGTAACAGTGGGTGACATATCGATGTGTACACGCAATCATACCTTATCTACTGTGTTGGGGGATTATGGGGAAATGGGCATTTAAATCCTTTTCATCTCCAAGATATGGGCACCTGAAGCAGCTCAAAGGGCTTTCCGTGTTATGCAGTGGCGTAACAAGCTTTTTTTCAGGGGGGGTCAGAGGGGGAGCACATATTTTCAGGGGGGCAGGCATATATTACAAAATTTGATGAGTATAGTATATGGCTATGTAAATCACTAATTTTTCAGGGGGGGGCAAGAATTCACCCACGGGGGGAGAGCTGCACCCCCTGGCACCCCCTCCCACAGCCCCGCCACCCCCCCCCGGTTACGCCAATGGTGCAGTGTATGTTGTTATGATGCCAGATAGATGACCAATGTTGGCCTACTTGGACTAACTATAGAAAAAAAAATAAAATGAATTGCTTTGGCTTGGACAAAGTTAGTTTTTTAACCCCAAGAAAAATGTTTGGAATGATGGCAAAAAAAATAGCCCCAGACGGTAGATTGAAAATTGTGAGCTGAGAATTAAAAGCTATAATGATTTTGGTGTCATTTGAGTATGGACCTTTAAAGGCCGACTTAGAGATTTGGTTATTTAATTAAAATAGTCAACTGAACGAAAGCTAGGACACCTAAAACAGCCGAATTCAAAGTTTGAGTGAATCGGATTTGTGTTGGTTAATGCAGAAAATTTCTTGTGTGGTATTACAGTGACAGTGAAGATTATTGTGTTATAAACATGCCAGGATCCGAATTTATAAACAAAAATTGTGAGTTCTATTCAATAGGGTACCTGGCTATGAGTGATTGAGCAAATTGGTCAATTGTCTGAAGCAGCTAGAAACGCCACCACAATGAATCCTGCCTGTCTTGCCAGATCAAAATGCCATATCGCGCAGAAACGCAGAGATCATTTCCACACCGGCCATGACTCGGATGTAAAATCTGCCAAGGTGGAAAATCAAAGATGCAGAAATGGTGATAGATTACTGTGTTTGAGGTTTTTAATCAGATAGTAATGTGTACTACTGAAGATAACATTAACTGAACGTTATTAGAGTCATGTCACGCCTGAAAGTACGAATGGGCTGTCGGTTCTTCTGCAGCTGTTTAGGCTGTGCACTGATGTGTACTTGGGGCAGGAGTTGTACTTAAGGTGTGGAATGTGAAGTGAACATACCATGTTTAATACTTTGATCACATGCTAGGCTTGTCATCTTAATGGGGGGTATTCTGTTTGAACTCTGGGTGAACTTTGATAGGGGGTGGTACTTGTGTCAAAGATTCAGGTAGTGTCTTCACATGAGGAGTAGGATTTCAATAGGAATAACCCCTGGGTAACTATATGTGAAGTGCAAATCAACCCAACCTTTGTGCAGGACTGTCATTAAAGCAATAGCAGCACATTTTTTTGAAGAGCGCCCCAATTTTCCAAATATTTTGAGATTTTTGCACAGTTACATTTGTAAATTGGCTGGTAAACTATATCTGTGAATGATAGAGCTCAAAATTCTCTATGTGTCGCAAAACAAGAAATTTTGTAATTAGAATAATTACAAAATTAATTAATTAGAATAATTAATATTGGAGATCTCCAATAATAATTCAACAGCTGCTGGAAACGTCCTTCCAATATGAAATAGCAGGGAAATTGCGCGATGTACGTGTCTACACTCTTCCATTAGTTGTTCCGTCGGTTCAGGAAGGTTAAGTTAGAGGTCATTTTTGTGAGGTGCCACTATTTCATCATGGACGGACATAAAATTGGCATTTCCAGCTCCGCCATTAAGTACAATCTGGGATACCAATTCTAATTACAAAATTGCTTATTTTATGATAAATATGCATTTTTGAGCATTCTCGTTCGTAGGTGTAGTTTCCTAGACAATAACTGTGCAAAAATATCAAATTTTGAAAATTGAGGGTGCTCTTCCAAAAATGTGCTGTTATTGATTTTACTATTATTTTAAAACAATAACAGCACATTTTTAAGAGTGCCCACAATTTTCCAAATATTTTGACATTTTTTCACAGTTACATTGGTTATTGACTACTAAACTATTGCTGTGAATGGTAGATCTTGAAATTATCTATGTGTTGCAAAAGAAGGAATTTTGTAATTAGAACAATGTCTCCGATAATATTTAAAAGGCTGTTGCATGCTGGAAGTTTCCTTCCAATATGAAATAGCAGGAAAATAGTGTCATGTATGTGTCTGCGCTCATCCATTTTTTGTTCCATTGGTTCAGGAAAGTCAAGTATATCATTTTCGTACGGTGGCACTATTTCATCATGGACGGACATAAATTTGGCATTTCCAGCTTAGCCGTTAAATTACAACCGGGGATCCTGATTCTAATTAAAAAATCACTTCTTTTTCGACAAATACGCATTTTTTAGCACTGTCGTTCGCAGTTATAGTTTACTAGGCAATTACATACACAACTGTGCAAAAGTCTCAAATTTTGAAAATTGGGTGCGCTCTTTGAAAAAAATGCACCATTATTGCATTAAATGCACCAGAATTGTATGTACCTAACACAATCAGATTTGTAACAAATCCACAATTTTGTACTTTTTATAAATGGATAAAAGTTACAGTGCAGTAGCCTATGTGACACTGATAAGAACACAATGCTCATAAAGTAAAAAATGCAAGATCAAAATCAACTGCAGTGTTTGTGAATAATCTTTTCCTCAAGGATATCTAACCATAAAACAGAAATGGCATTAAGCACAAAATGCACCTTTAATATTAAATGCATCAATCGTTTGACATGAAAGAGGCAAGGGTCTTCCTTGCTTTTTAGTGTTTTGTATACATTGAAAAAAGTTTTTCTTCATTGTTGAGTCATATTTGACCATGTTACACAGTCATTGTATGATGCAGGCTAATATTAAAGGTTTTGCAAATACATCATAATTAGTTAATATCTAATTAAGTCACTTTGTGGTTTCAAATTTGGTGAATTTATAGAGTAAATCAAAGCAAACATATAAAAAAAAGTAAAAAAATGTCAAATATGTCACTATGTGATGCAGCCAATGATATATAATTAAAGTAGGAGTGAATTGATATGTTGGCTCCCTTCCACCACCATCAACGCACATGATTATATGAGTCCAGGTCTGTAACCAGGATTTTTTTAAAAAGGGGAATTTTCTTCCAAATTTGCTCCCCCCCCCCCCTCCAAAAGTGGGGGCGGGTAAAATTTGGCAAAAGTGGACCTTTTTTACCAAAATTTTAACCTTTTTTTGACAAACAAGCATAAAAAACATATTTTTTGGCTTGCACCACTCTCAAAATCTGTCTTCCTGGTCTTTTTTAGCCATTTTTAGGGGTTTGAGAGGCTTTTCAGAATTGGGGGAATCTGTCCCCCCCCCCAACTGGTTACGGGTCTGTATAAGTTAATTTTTTCCATCAACAAAATTTTCCACTCCATCAGTAACACTAATCAATGTTTTGTTTTCTTTCAGACTGCCAACGAGGGCTGGTCCAGAACGGGTACTTTAATTGGCACAACGCTACTATTTCTATGCCTTCTAGGGGTGGGATACTCGGACATCTTGTTCAACAAATTCCAACAGATAATCTCGCTTCTCGTCTGGTTGGCGCTTCTTCTTATGCTCTACCTTTTAGTTGCCTTTCACAATGTGTATGTGCCAACCAATGAGGTTGGATTGGTTATGTTTGTTACTGTAACCGTTTATACTATGCTGCCGTTAACTCGCCCACTGGCGATAATTGCCGGAATATTCAGTTGTCTTCCTCATGTAGTCGTATCAGCAGCACTTTCTGAAGGATCTTCAAAAGATATAGTATTACAGGTAAGCTTACTTCAATTGTCCGTTTACACTCTTAAGAAATAAAGGTTCTAAAATGGTTCTATAAAGAACCAAAATGTTCCCCATTTGTGCTTCTGCTATTGAAATAGGTGGACAGATTTAACTCCAATTTTGAATCTGGTGTTTTGGGTGATATGCTTATAATATGCATGAGTGCACGAGAAAACAGAATGTGAAAACTTGGACCATGATCAGGTCACCTAACTTTAAAGGTGCAACAAGAGATTTCACATATCAGGTGTCTCTAAAAAAATTGCAAGTACTGATTTTTGCCCTGATGTAAAGCTTTTCATCAAAAACAACCCCATCTGAAAGGATTAAGCTGAGAAATGTTTCTTTGGTACAAAAATTGTGAAATTTCTAATTCCGTATAGGAGCAAATACGAAATTCAGCGTATGTTTTATATTGAAATTTAAGCAAATCAAAATCACCCTTTTTCACTCTTTTAAGACATTTTTGTAGCCAAATAAGACATCTATTGAGTGTCTAATCTATATGAAATTACTATTATGACACAATATTTGTGTGCTTCAAAATCTCTCATTGCACCTTTAAACCAGGCTTTAAAGTTAGTACTTTAAAGGTGCTTGTTCCGATCTTTGTCTATCGTGTTCTCTACTTGATATGAGAGCCTGACACTTGTACACACTGACCATCAAGTACCGTGGGAAACAAACTTGTGGTTGTGATGCTAGACGCGATATTGCATAATGCAACGCCCTATTCATTACTGTGCTAATATTGGTGGTTAACCACTAAAACGGTAGTTTTTTATCTGTATCTTGAGAACGAAATGGATTTGAAAGCTGAAATTTCAGGACAACAATGAGAAAAATATGGCCTTTCACCTGATATCAAACTTGATACTACTTCCGGGTAAATCAGGGGGTCCCCAAAGCGATCAGAACAAGCACCTTTAAAGCACAGCACAAATTTGAGAACACTAGCCATAGAGTGTTTGTTATTACTCTGAAGGTGCTTAAAAATTATGTCATATCCGTTAGTGTAATTTACATTTAAAATGTGCAACAAAGATCATATATTGTGTCATATGTAGTGATTTCGTATGGACACCCAGTAGATTTCTTGTATTTGACTATAGAAATGTCTTAAAAGTGAAAAAAAGGTGATTTTAATTTGCTTATATTTTAATATTTTTTTTTTAATTCTTGTACCAAAGAAATCATTCTCAGCTTAATCCTTTCAGATGGGGATATCTTTGATGGAAAGCTTTGCATCAGTACAGAAATCAGGGCATTCTTTTTTTTTTTAGAGATGCCTAATATGTAAAATATCTCATTGTACCATGAACAAAGATCTGGGAATTGATTTCCAGAAGTATTTGGTTGTAGAGTTATGATTCAACTTGAAATTTAGAGGGAACTCATAGCATAGCCTCAAGTTTTTTACTTCTCAATATAGTTTGTGTGCAACACATTTGGATAATGAAGAATTAATTTAAAACTTGTCAACAACACTCACATTTTGGAGTCCGAATATTTCGGTGATACCAATCACCGTCATCAGCGGGTGGAAGCTGAATTCTGTCTGACATTTGGATAATATTGCATTTCACATCCCCAGAAAAAATTTTCACACCATGTCCATTAGTTTCGTCACTGCCTTGGATTATTCTGTGAATGTCGCCGAGTGCAAAATACAACTCTATACTCAAATTTTGTACCTGCTGACATCAAAAGTAGATCCTTTGTTATATCCATAGCTAATGATAGCAGTGAAGCAGTTGCAAGCAAAACCCTTAAAATCTGAGGCCAACCAGGTGGAATGCAAGCCCATTTGATCTACCATCAAAAGACTTCAGAGCTTACATTCCAACCAGGTGGAATGCAAGCCCATTTGATCTACCATCAAAAGACTTCAGAGCTTACATTCCAACCAGGTGGAATGCAAGCCCATTTGATCTACCATCAAAAGACTTCAGAGCTTACATTAAGCCGTGTTTGGTTAATATCACTTGTTGATGAGAGAAGCTTAATATCAGCATTTCTGAATATTTCTTGTTTTAAAATTTGGGTTTGGGAACTCCAGGATATTGACATGCTGTTAAGGCCAGCTGGAAGTTGGGAAAATGATCTTGGCAAACAAATAAAATAATTAAAATCTTCACTTTCACTTTGATCAGAATCCAAATTGATCTGTTTTTCTGTACTAAGTGAAAATTAAATCGCTGATCTTCTAATATTTATAGAGAGTGATAGTTACGAGACTTAAAAATTTGATATGTCTCAAACCTATGGGTAGGTATGCCAAATGTAATGGCAATGTAATGGGCACACACTCATTATATCTCCCATGGGAGTAACCATAGAATAGTTGGCCATGGCTAATCCAGATGAATTTAATACCCTTATATAGACATTTTCGTCCCCTTAGAGCCAGAACTGGCTATGTCCATTTTAGCATTTTTCGACCATCCGTGGGATCAACAAGTGTGAGGCCTACGAGTATATATCAAATTTGAAAACGTATAAGTAACACGAACCTGGAAGATTACTACTTATTCCATATTTTCAAACACTGCTTATATACTTGATTTTCTTATTTTTTTAGCTATAATCAAATTTTAAACTCATCTATCTCAAAATTTCATTTTTGCACATAGCCAATTCTGGCTCTAAGCAGACGTTTTAATCCAGGTGAGGCATGATACGGAAAAGAGTTGAACAGGGAGTACTGAGCCAATCGAGCTTGGGGTGGGGTGGGGGGGGGGGGAATTCAAAAGTTGTCCCAGTGACCAACTCAATGCAACTGAACCAAATGCATGTGGGGCACATGGAAATCAGTCCAATTTACATTAAAGGCTGACTCAGAGATTTCCTGAGGAGGGTGCCCTCAATTTTCAAACAAATCGTGTTTTTTGCATATACATAATGCTTGTCCATATACTAATCACTGTGTGAAATAGCTACGCTCAAATCGAAGTCCTTCATATAGAAAATCACCACTTTGTTTTAAAATTCCGGATCCGGAATTTTTTATTTACACAGTATCCTGTGGCATGTAATACTATACATAAATGTTTACTGCATCAAAACGAAAAATCTGATTCATTTCAAACTTTGGAATTGTGTATTTTATGTTACCATCTTTAGTTCTAGTTGACTATTTTTAATTATTCCACAAAAAATTATATTTCGAAATCTCTGAGTCAGCCTTTAAAACATGGCACGTGAAAAACAATGTTGGGTCCACATCCCCCCCATACACTTAAGTGTAAATGAAAGTTGAAGATGATATTCTCCTTTTTCACAATTTTGTACATGCACATCACCAATTGGCGTTTAAAAAGTTTGCCTTGTCGACCCAAACAAAATCTGAGCCGGGGAGCTGTTATGGGGAGTATTTCTAAGTGCTGATAGGGATGTGCGCTTGGCCTATCGGCCAAGCCAAGCGCCACCTAGACGAAGCGAAATGATTGTGACGATTTCCTGATGGCAGCGTAATAATAACAGCTAATAACATTAGGCGACAGAAATGATGAAATGGCGCTTTATAAAAAAGCCCTGCCCTACACACAAAAAATTATATTTTGAAATCTCTGAGTCAGCCTTTGATTTGGCCCAAATTTAGGCCAAGTTTTGTAATAATCCCTAAAAAATCAGGATAAAATGCAAATATTATTCCATTTTGCATCAGTATTTCAAGCCAGAGCAGTTTCCTGTTCCTCCATTTTTCCCCTTTTTGTCATATTAAGCAGGGGCAAAGACCCAAAGACCCTCACTTTTTGCATGTCCTTGGACACCAAATGTCCCTGGGTTTGAAAGTTCCAGCCTTATACCCATATTAGAGGAGGAGCTGGGACCCAGGT
>JAMKCH010048737.1:0-10993 GCA_023653785.1 Ophioderma brevispina
AGTTAGAAACAATTCCGTGAGTAGTATTTGCTCACATATCTCCACACGCAGAAAAAATCTATCGAGAATCACCTATGCTCGAAACAGGCACTCTGATTGTAAGCACAAGCTCTTCTAAATATCAGAGAAATAGGGGTGTCCGATAAAATAGTTAGGTTTTTTTGGGGTTTCGCTGTATCGTTGCATGAATGCAGTAGTGGTTAAATAATTGTCGTGGTTCTTTTCTTACACTTTTCTGGTACATGTCTTAAGATATCATAGCAGACCTATTACGTTTTGCGTGTTCATCATTAAAAAAGAACTCATTATGATGGTTAAATATGCCCCTGAACTGCCAATATTTCTCTTATATAACTTGCCCCGGAACGAAAAAAATGGTATTTTAAAGATAGTTATTTTGCGAAAGGAGTATCGTCAATTATTTTATGGATCCTTAATTCATTTAAGTTTTCGTACTATTTTTCTCTCTCTACTCTATATAAACATGTTTGTTTCCATCGGCAAACTGCTTCATATTTAAGATTGATTTGACCGAATGAAAAGAATGCTGTATGGCGTAAACTAAGACAAAACCACATTGCTCCTTTTGAAACAACTTTTGTACATAAATTAGAAAATCCACGCACACGTTTGGCTTTTCGTCTGGATATACGCTTTTTTTTAACACAAGCTCTTGTGTGTCTACTTTCCATATACAATAACTCAAGCTTTTTTCTGGGGTTACCTTACAAAATGTTGCGCCATTGTGTAAACCAGTAACCAGGGAAATGCCATCCTCACCATTCATATGCAAATTTGTTTAGACAATAGCTTTCTGCACGATGATGTTTGAATGAGCCCTCCTACCCGGATGTGCTAGTGCAAAATCAAGGTGTTGTTAGACTTCAATTTTAATCTTTATAATACGGTGCGTTAATCTGTAACTAGCATGTTCTTCAATTTGTAAAAAAAGGTGGACCATAATTATTAACTTTGATGAACACGCACTGTAAACGATATGCGGCTTTCTCAACAATGTATTTTGCGAATCTGTAGTTGTTTTTTTGTTTTGTCAATTTAATTGTTTAATTGTTTTTTATTTTAATGACTGAAATGTTTGAGAACGTAATGGCAGCTTTTAAAAGCTGTTCAGACAGCAAGCTGGGATATACTGTGTCCTAATCTTTTCTTTAGATATTTTTAAGTGTAGGCCTCCTGGGTAAAACACTTGAAAGTCTTTACGGTCATAGTATTTATTAATGTTGTTTGCGTTTATTAAACTTTAAATAAGAGTGCTGTTTTTAAATTAGTCTTTTACTTAGGTATGGACAATTGTCTTTTCACAATGTTTTTCGGGTCAAAATTTAACAGAGAGTCTGTAAATATTTAAAAATGACGGTCATTTTCCCGTATGCTACAGGAATTGATTCTGAATCAACATAATATAAAACAACTTTCCGTGTTCTATGAGGGTATCAGGACTGATGTTTTTAAGAGAAAAACTGATTAAGTGCTTTAAAATACGACCTTTTGGTGTTGTGTTTATAATCTAAGTTCGATTGAACTTCTGTAGTTAACGGATATTTAAGGAACTGGGAAATGTCTTTTTAAAACTATTTTGAGATGCAATTAAGCATTTTATAAAAATATTTTTCTTTTTGTATAATTTTACTCACACTGAAATATCTGTAATACTTTCACATTTTGTCCAATTTAACACAAAACCGCACTTATGCGCAAAATCGAATATTAATATATTGATTCAATCATGTTTTAAAATGGGAGGAGGAGGGTTTGTACATGTAGGATGGGGTTAAAAAATTGTTTTGTGCCTTTTAAAATGTCATTAAGTTTAAATTTCACAAAAACTCAGTCCTGATACTTTATGGACTTAGCACGGAAATAAACTCAATTACGGGTGGAAAGTACGGGAATTTCGTTAAATCATTAGTCAGAGTCTTCCTGTCAAATACGGGGAAATGGCCATCATTCTGTAAATGTTTTGAAGATCTCTGTAGAGAGGGGCACTCCGAAAGGCACTGCCATTCCTACCAAAGCTCGTAAATATAAGCGCTGTTGGCGCAAATCGGCACCTCATTTTGGAAGAGGCGTTCGTTAAAAGGGAACCCGAAAACGTTGTGAAAAAAAACAGTTTCCACCGCAAATATTATTTATAGTTCTACAATCAGCCTACCCACCGGCCCCAAGTAAGTGGAATGAACCTACGCCAAAATGAGGAATTCAATACAAATGCGTTTTTTTCTCAAGTGAACTTGAAGGCAATGCAGTGATTTGCTGAAAACCGAAAAATCACAAAAAAACTACACGTATAGAAGCACCAAAAGCAACCTAATAAAGACATATGAGTGAAGAATTCTAGCTTTACAACACTGTGTTTGCTTCTGCTTTTTCCATTTGTCGTTGGCAACTTTTGCATATAATTTATGCGAATTCCTACTTAACCTTTTTAGATATTCCTGCCAAATTTCAATATTT
This sequence comes from Ophioderma brevispina, assembly GCA_023653785.1. NCBI lineage: Eukaryota > Metazoa > Echinodermata > Ophiuroidea > Amphilepidida > Ophiodermatidae > Ophioderma > Ophioderma brevispina. The sequence continues at coordinate 2,476 of JAMKCH010048737.1, forward strand.
TGACTAAGGGTGAATCACTGATAGAATGAGGGTATTTTTACACCCCCCCAAAAAAAAAACATCCTGTGCATTCTCCATCTGCCCAGTTTGTGTTTGTGTGTGTGGAAGGGAAGAGCTTCTACCTACTAGACCTCTATAATTACCTGGTCGAATGATAGAGATATATAATGTATCTCTTTAATTAAAATATTAATGAGATATAAAGCATGTAATTAATGCTTTATAGCCCCCTTTCTTCCATGATTGGGTTTTGAGGGGGTGGTGGGGACCGGGACCCCTTCCCCATGCCGTCCTGCTACCGAGGCTAGGCAGGGGATTCCGGAGACCCTTGTGGTCCGGGCGGGCTGGAGGTCGGCACTATATATACATTCCTTAGTTTTGCCTTCTTTCATTTGCCCCCCCCGGGAGCCGTCGGGGTTAACCCACTGCCCGGACCCGCGCCGGTTCCGGGGGTGAATAGTGTTGGCTCCCCGACCGCGAAAAAAAAAAGGCAGTTATTGTACCCCGGTGTTTATCGGGCCCATCCCCCCCACCCCCCGGAGCCCCGGCCGGCCCCTTGCCTGTCCTGCCTACGGACCGTCAGCCCACTATTGTCGCATCCTCGCATATGTTACTATGTATTTATTGAAGGTTTCTCTATTCCTCTTAGAGTAATTTTCCCCTTTCTTTCTCTCTTTTTGTTCAACGGTGTTGTGCTTTATGTAAGGTCTTTATAAAGACCCCGGAAAAGGACCCACACACCTTATGCATTCTTTGCAAAAAATGCAAAGAGGGGGCTCCCTGCCTTTGGGAAAGGACTGGCCCCCAGAGCACTTGTGCCGCTTTATGAAAGAAATGGAGAGGAGAGTGAAACTAGAGAGAAGGCGGGTCAGTATCTTGGATCGTAAACAGAATCCGCGTGACTCCTCCCGTGGGGGGGGGTGGAAAATTGATTCCCAGAGAGCCTCGCGCCAGACGTGGGTAGCACTGTCGAAGCTCAGCCCCTATCCAGGACGCACAGGGTGCCGATGTGCCATGCATCCAGCCTGGCTACCCTACAGCAGGTAGGAAAATTGAGTTGAGTTGATTGGCGTCCACAGCAGAGCACGGATAGGGTCGGGGAACATGAGGTGGAATCAAAACGGAGTAGATCTAGCTCTTCTATTAAAAGTCCCTTCACCTTCCCCAAGAGGGGGTCGCGACCCCCTGGCCTGATAGGAAGAAAGCAAAGGAGAGTTGTATCCTCCTCTGAAGGGTAGAACTACGGGGACTCCTATAGGAGCGCCATAAGTCTCAAGGCGGGATATATGAATTCAGGAGGGGATTCAGTTCCAGCTCCCTCGAAGAGCTCTCAACATGTAGAGCGACATAGAGAGAGGGGATATAATCCCCCTCCACGCTCACAGGAGGTGAGCAGGACCAAGAAAACTGCAACATACTGCAAAAGCGTGCCACTGAAGCATGAAGCACATTGATTACAGAAGTGCATCAATTCTTTGTTTTGTTTAAATATAACCAACTAAAAATAATGGATTTTTGTGTAAACATAATATTGGAACATTCAATGTCCAATACAGCAACACCCGTTGCCCTCCACATTTGACACAATGTTTGTAACAAATATAAAATCACACTTATCTACAAGCCATGCACAGATTTTTCAAATCCCTATATTAAACTTGGATTTAGTGGGAACTATATCTTAATTGGGGTTAAACAATGGAATAACATTCCTCAAATGTTAAACCTCAAAAAATACTCATTCGTTTAAATTTAATTATACAACAAAAAAGTCCTCATTCTAACTAAAATAAATAGAAACAGAGTCTGGACTTGGACAGGCCTTTAATTCGGCTTACTTTTCCAGTACTCCTTCACTTCATTATCTTTCATGTATACAAAATATTATATATCATATTGTATTAATATGTGTTATACCGATTATGTGTGGATAAATAATATGGTTATGTTATGATAGACCTAGCATCCTGCTCATGATAGCCGACCGCAGGCACTAGCCATCAGCGGACCCTCCCCTCCCTGCCCCCCAGGATCAGCGGGGGTGTCACGGTTCACTTGCCCCCGGGGGCGACGCCATATCCGATGGCTACACTCCGCACCGAGGCCCTAGTCAGCAACACAATATACAAAACCGATATCACATGGTATAATATGTACCCACTCCCTTGGAATACACAGGTAATGGAGAGTTGGAATAACCCTTCAGGCTACTCTTACTTCTCCGCTTTGGTTACCCTAACCAAACACCATCTTATGGGACATTGCAGTTCCATTTCAGACAACCACTGCTAGTATCACAGCTATCTCCCCCTGGTACCCCGTCAAATGGAGCTCAATGGGTAAGAACGAGAGCCACAGGTCTGTCCATGAGCTTCCCGGAGCCAATCTCCGGTCCCGTAGCGAGTAAATTACACTACGGAAGCGAACGCCCACGTCATACGGCGTCCCCGCTACACTGTCCCCTCCAGACCACGGGCATTAACACCGGAAGTCGGATTCACTGGAGCGTCGCTTAGGGGCCGAAACCTAGCTCAGACAGGGGAAACCGATGGGTCACCCACTGAGCAGCCGAGAGCCTCGACTCTCCCAGGAAGGGAGGTGAAGCTTCCAACGCCTAAAAGTGCTTGCCCCCGTGATGGGTTTTTTTTGAGGTCCTGGCGCTCATCCAACCTGGAAGTAGTTGTGGAGCCATGACACCAGTACTTCAAACCTGGGAATAAGCGGCTAGGCTGATACGAGGCATCTAAATTGGTTATGCCATAATTACCATTGTCCGACAGACATGAAACAGGCCATTGACACCATAGAAATCATATAGATCTTTGGTCGTCTTGGTCATGGTTGGAAGATCCCTACACACGCCCTGGGACCGACGTTACCTCTATACCCCCCTGTGCCCAGAAGCTTGCTTCCATCGAATGGAAGCAGGTAATGTGACAAACCAGATGCTTCCCTGAATGGTTCCCCCGGCGGTTTGTGGCAAGCCATGTCCCCAAGCGGGAGTATGCTCCCACAAGGTAGTCCGCCTGGAACAAGGGCCCGGATGAGGACCTACGTAGACTGGATAGTCTAGCCCGGGACGGATTTTAGGACTTTCACATGCTTCTACAGTTAAATTTCGCTCATCTGCACAGGGTAGCTTTGAACCAGAGGGAAAACCCCTGGCCGAGGAAGAGAGAGGCGGCGGGTGATTATGCTAACCATTCAGTTACCTACACCACGTAACCTGCAAGATCACTCACATAAGATTGCCTGCCACTGTGCTGAGTATGCTGCGCCGTCTGAAGGTTGGCTAATGCTCTCAATTTCACGACAATTGCACTTTGGTAGATGCCCCCCCCCCCCACAGTAGGATCTGTTGTTGTGGGCATGGCGGCCGGGGGGGCGATGGCGGGCGGCCCCAGTCCCCATTACCAGGCAACTAGGGACCCTATGAAGACCCTAATATGGGTAATTTTCGTCCCCAAGGAAACCAACAATAACCCCCAATACCCCGACCAGCAATATAGAGGGCAAGGCACTAAAAAGAGGCAAAAAAGCACTTCAGAGATGACGAGGGGCCAAGGCCCCGTTCATAGAGTAGAGTCCGGGATTTTGACTATCTGTTGGAAAGTCCCCACCCCCACCACAAGGGTGGGGGGACGTCTTCAAGGGTTCATTCAGGCTGGCAAGCGGTGACCTGGACAGTGTGGTCCTGGAATGTAAGTCCCGCTGGGTTGCGCCTGGAGTTCACAAGCCGCCCCTCCCCCCAACTTTTTCCTAGGGTCCGCACCAGTCCCCTGCCCAGGGGAACCAGTAAGAAATGGGCCCCCCCTTTGGGAGGTGGAGACCCTGATTAGAAGGAGCAGTGGTACGGACCCCACCCCAGGTTCAATCGGGCGTCTTCTCCACGTTCCTTTTCTTCCCCTAAGAATCGGGAGAAGGTCGTCCCGATCCCGAAACCTAAACCCTGTAACAGGTTCATACGCCCACCCCCTTCCCGTATGGAAACCCTAGCTAAACAAATTCTAGAGTGCTTCCCTCCCCCCCCGGTAAGCGGGGGGGCACCTTACAACCTCCGAAGATGCGTATCTGCAACGTACCATCCCTAGACTCCCAGAAGTGGTTACGCTTCAGCATTCAGGGAAAAAAGTACAAGTTTTTGTCGTTTCTCGACCCATTCGGCCCGTCGACGGCCCCCAGAACATTCACCAGGGTTAGCGAAAGTAGTGGCGGAATTCCTCAGTCAGAGAGGGACCATGATTTTGTATACTTAGATGTACTGGCTCCTGGTTGCCCCAACACAACAGCACTAGCGCAACAGTACAGTGCCTATGACTGTCTTTAGGATTCTGATCAACCCCAGAGAAGTCTGCACCCACCCATCACAAACCCCACTCTTCCTCGGGGTAAGGATAGACTTCAGAGTAGCAAAAGTGTTCCCCACAGAGGAGAGAGTAAAGAGCATCATATCATGTGCCCTCCTTGTGATCCATTCGCACGTATTTGAGGTATGACTTTCTTCTCCCGTCTGTGTAGTGTGAATGTCCGCAATGGCGATTGTTCCCCCCTGTGCAAGCTACAAGAGGAGATTCATTGTTTCGTTGGGGCGGTACAGCCATGGTACCACCCATTGACCTTATGATCCCGATCCCTCGGGCCCTAATCCCAGCCTTGAGATGGTGACACTTCCATCCAATTTGAAGATAGGGAAGACCTTCCCCCAACCACCACCATTTGACGCTGACACACAGACGCGTCGAGACGGGCGGGGAGTCCCCCTATTACTTCTGTCTATCTGGCCTTTTTGTCTACAACACCAGCGAGTTCCCCATATAAACACATTCTAGAGTTGTGGGCCGTCCATCTAGCTCTCCACAGGCTCTCAGCAATAGTGAGAGCAGGGTGTGGGAAGGTCCGTTCAGACATTATGACGGTAGTAACATACTTGAACAAGCAGGGGAGGGACGAGGCAGTCTCAGCCTATGCAGAGAGACATCAAGCTCCTGTCCTGGTGTGCCAAGAGAGAATCGCCCTCGTGGCAGAACATCTTCCAGGAGTGGAAAATCTCCTGGCCGACAAACGTCCAAGAAACCAGGCCCCAAAAGTCCAATATCCCCAATGCCTTCGGGGTTCATCAGTAGAGTGGACTCTCCTCAAGCGGTGGTTGCCGATCATCTTTGCCCGCCTAGCCATCCCTCACATCGATCTGTTTTTGCTTGCGGCTCAATCACACCGCCTCCCAGTTGTATTATGCATGGGAATCAGGACCCGGAGCCCATAGGATCGGACGCTATGATGGCGGATTGGTCGGGTGCTAATCGCTTATGCATTCCCGCCAAACGCCTAATTCCGAGGTGCTGGAGAAGGTACCCAGACACAGAATTGCCTACTTCTGCTAGTCGCCCCCTATGACCCCGTCAACATTGGTTTCCACGCCTTATGAGCCCCCCTAGTGGGTGGAACCGGTCCTCTCCCCAATCCGACGCCTTCTTACCCTCCCGTCTTCCCGAGAATAGGATTCCCTGTTTGGATCAATTCAAAACAAACAATTTCCGAGTTCACATCAGAGGCGGGACTTTCCCTCTCGAGGCCTGCCATTTGACATCAAAGGCAGGCCGTGTTTCCACCCACAATCTTATAATTCAGAATGCGGAGATTCAACAAGTGGTGTGCAGATAGAAACGACCAATCCGTATTCTGCATCTTAAGGGTCAATTGGCAGATTTTCCTGACCGTGAGTTTTTAATGTGCTATTGAGCCCAGAAAAGAACGGCTCCGGCCTACGTTCTGCCATTGCCGCAGTTCATCATGGGTTTGGGCAGGGGTTACAGTGTCCAATAGCCCCAGTTATTGTCTAGTTTGATTAAGGGCAAATTTTGTTCATGTCAGGCCCCCTCGTCGGGAACTGGTTCCGGAGTGGGACCTTCTTTAGTACCTCATTTTTGGTGCAGAGCCTTTGAACCTTAAGAAACGCCCCTCGTAATGAACGTGAGTAGGAATACTTCGTTTGGTAGCTGTGGCGTGTGGGCGTAAGCCGCCGAGATTCAACGCTTTGTTCACTTGATGAGAGCCATATTAGGTTTTCTAGTAGTGGAGTAACTATTCGCCCCAGTAGCAGGTGTTCTTGGCTAAGAACCAATCTTACTTTTTTACTCCTCACCAGTGTTTCTTACCTAATTTCTTAAGGCAACAGGGAGTAGAGATGAGGGCTCTTGGTGCCCAGTCCGTGCTTGGACATATATTGAAGCGTACTGCTGGCCTAACGAGCCCTACCATACAGCTCTTTGTAACAACTACTACTAGGCCTTATTCGGCAGCTTCTAAGCACACCTTCAGCCGCTGGGTAGGGTCCGTCATCCGTGAACGCCTATAAAACTCAGATGACGGTCTTGCATGTAAGAACAAACTCATGATATCCGAGTCATCATCTTCATGGGCACTCTACTCGGGCTCTTCCTTGGCTGACATTATTGATCAGTGGTTGGAGGACTGCTCCACATCCTTCCAGACCACATTCCTCAAGGATGTGTTTGCCTCTAAGATTCGGGTGTCCAGTAGCACTTACGAGCAGGACTTCGCTAGCTTTTTTCTAAATGTTCTCGGTAAGTGTTGCACTTTGCTTCCATTGTTTATAGTTAGTGTAGTAAAGTAGCAGAATTATTAAGGTGATGAGAGGGAGATACGCTCTAAGGGTCTCTACCTGGCTTTCTTCTTTTCTTCCCGCCACCGTATCAAGTCCCAGCGGGATTTGCATAGTCAGAATGTGTAGGTAGGTTTGATCAAGTGTAGTGTAATTCCCCTCTCACAGTGAGGAGGGAGATAACGCTTACACTTGTTCAACCTACCTACCACATTCTGACGCCCACCCTCGGTGCCACCCACAAGAAGCCCTCCGGTAGTTCCGTTTTTGGGTTCAGACATTGTAACTATAACGAGTGTTGGGCGCTCTCGATGTTACAATCTGCGTCGGGTCGGTACAAAACAACACGCGTGGCCGTGACCCTAATACTTTCAGTTTTTGTGGTATGTAGATTTCTTCTGGGTTCTCGGGCGGTGCCGATTTAATGGCATATTCAGAAGTTGTAGGAATAGTATATCACAAGGTAGCGTATCTCCCTCTCACGAGAGGGATTACGGTTGGTGGTTGGGAGTTCGGAGGTACGATTCGTGATTGCAAAAGTGACATCGTGTGATCACCCAACCAGATAATCTGATGCAGACTTCACTTCTGATTTTCATAACAAATGAAGAACCGAGTTAAAAGAGAACTGAGTTGTCGAGACAGGCATCTGCTGAATTGAAGCTCATACTTGAATGCTCCCTGAGATTTTTGCCCAATTCTCAGACTACCACATATCAAGAAGGACGCAGATTGTACCTGAAGAATTCGGATCTAGCAACAATCTTAGGGTCCCAATTGGCCTCTCCTATCACCAACGAAGATCGTGACTTTGGGTTATGTCCTGAATGACAGCGTTTACGTCACGTTCTCAAAAGAAGGACTTTGAAGGAACTCTTCGTGAAGTTCATCATCAAGTGGACATGGACTGATGTTTAGATTTTGTTCGTGTGGAAAGGTTCGACCCAAAACTGCTAACTATCTTGACATCTTAACGAACTCATAATGAGGACTATTTTAATGGGTTATACAATGAATGCCATGATATTGAAAAACATGGCTTATTTTAACTTTTTAAAATCTGGCAGAAGTGTAAAATAGTTTCTTCTTAATTTATTACGCACTGCCTGGTTGTTTATTAAAGCGTGCATTAAATATCCAAAGTTACTAATAGGTATATGTTGTGTCTATGTCCTTTGATGATCATGTTGAAGAAATGGTGTGTTTTTCTATTTTAAATTCTGGGATGAGATCTAATGCTTTTGTCTGTCGTGCGTGGTTTTGTCAGTATGATGTTATTGTTTGATGTTTGACAGGGAGTTCAAAAAATGCATCCCCTTCGTCTGTGATAATTTCAGTGACAAGTTTAGTTGTGCTCTAATAGTGAGGTTGATGTAATTTTGTTCAGAATCTGTTAATCTATTTTGTTTATTTTGTTTTGTACGGGTACTCTTGCCTATTCATTCAATTGTGCATCATTGAATAATATGCTAAAATTTTATACTGCGTTGGTTATGGTGATCTATGATAGCGAGTGTGTTTCAAATCTGTAAATTTTTTCTTTAGTATTGTCACCGTGACCATTCGGATGTAATTATAATAACAGTTTTTTAATATATTCAATGTGGCCATAAATTGTCGTTATGCCACAAAATAGAAAGCTGTCGAAGAGCTTGCGCGCTGTTAGAATTTAAACTAACTTGTTCATTGCAAAATTAGCTAAAATTTTGTGTACCTGAAAGGAATTTTTGTTTAAAATATCAGGACCGTTTAAAATTGATGCACACCTGTTCGAGTGTTTACTGTAGGGTTTTTTGTATTGTTTTAAATTTGTATAGGCATACACAGATCAAGAAAGCGTGTGCGACAATTCAATTGCAAGATGGCTGAGACTTTGCGCATTTCCACGATCGCTTA
>JAMKCH010048738.1:0-26523 GCA_023653785.1 Ophioderma brevispina
CCGCAGGATAGCTTAGAGTTTCTTCTTTCCATGCGTACAAAATAAGTACCTAAATCCCAATGCTGACGCACCATGCCGTCATTATGTTGAGGAAAGTGTGAAAAAATGGACTAGATGGTTGAAAATTGATATATCGCAATTACAACGCATTATTATAGCACTAAAATGCTCATAAAACTTGTCAATTCCCATCAAGTAGAGCCAACCCAGCGTGACTGAAATAGGATATTCCTAGTATTTTTGGTGCAAATAATATTTCCCCTATTCACATGTGTACTATGGAAATTGATGTTTTGCTGAATGCGAACTACACCTTATGGACGTATCCTGACGTAATTCTGAAACATGTTGGTACTATTGTGGTGTCAATGAAAGAGGAGAACCATAGCTATCTATTGGTATTCACAATCAAGTGTCTGTGATATTCCGGTGTCGTACTGGTATGTCAGTAGTCTCCCCTAATCACTTTGGGCTCCCCGGTGGATGTTTGTTTTTTGATGAAATGAGCAGCAAAAGTCATTGACACTTATTATAAAATAATTGGCACAAGAAAGGGGGTTTTAGCAATCGCGTGAATGAAAAAACTGGAGGTGGGAATTTAAATCGGTATGTCGAGGGTTAAACATGTCATAATGAAATAAAAAAGTGAAATTTTTCGTCGAAGTCCTGAGAAACCCAGCGGACAGATACACCATTGGCGTTTTTCAGGCGTCTGAAGTGTCACGCTTCAGAAATCCGAGTGAAATGAACACTTCAGATGCCGGAAACCATGGTTCGGACACCAATGTTCTAAGGGTCCGATGTTTGTGTTCTCAGCGGGACCGCCAAAAATCGACTTTTTTATTTTTACTCTGAGGCATGCAAAAATGGAATATATTTTTCGATTGTAAATTAATTAGTTTTCTAATCAATAAATTTTCAATACTGAAGGAAATGGAAGTATTTATCACAGAAAACAAAATGAACACATGTCAGGTGTTCAAAAGGTGTTACATTTAGGCGTTCTGAAAAATTTACAATGTAGAGCCCTATGGCATTGCGTGCACATCTGTTGTGTCAAGACCCCTCCCTTTGAGTGTATCTCTCCTTGTTATGTAGGTGCCCCTTGAGCAATCAGACCTATTTGCGGCGTGGTGGTATTGCGTCAGCTAATTGTTGTTTCTTCACTTGCCTATAGATACCAATTCGTCGGCGAAGGTTGTCTCAGAAAAACCCTCCCACCACCCATTTACTGTTTTTAAGTTTAATCTCATTTTTTATACATTCTCAATGTGGCGTGGCGTGGTATTTTGTCTTCAGCCCCAATTGGGCAACAATTGTATTTATGTTACATATCGTGTCCACTATCACATACTGTTCTTATCTGACGAAATGCCGTTTTCGAGAAAATCGCCATTGAAATTCTAACCCGGGAGATTCATGGTGTACTATGGAATTCAACTTACAATTTAATTTTTTAATTTGGCCTTATGAAGAAAACATTTTTGAAGTTTAAGATTTAACCTTGCTGAGTTTTGGGAAGTGCAATGTATTCCTGATATAAGCTACAGAGTCATAAGTCTGTATGTTGAAAGCAAAATAGTTGTATTTTTTTTAGATGACTTTTTTTGGGTCTAATTTTCATCAAATTTCACATCATTTTCCCTGTTAAATTTCAATGTGTTCAGATAGAGCTCATGTACAACACGTCAGTCACACGCGCGTGGTATAGAGCGTATGTGAAAAGCATAAACACAGCTTGTTTTTTAAGACGAACAGCGTTAATTATACGCCTATTGAAAATTACGTTGTAAATGAAACATACACAGTATGTGAAAATCTCTATATGCAGTTTTAAGCTTATTGATAAAAATTTCCTTAATTAAAAAATCTCACTCATCCTTTCAAGATTGTACTTTGTGGCATGTATAGACCATAAACATTAAGTACATATGCAAAATATCTCAAACAAATTCAAAAATGTCAGATAGACAGCAATGTGATGTTGGCGACGATATCATGCAAATGGAGCTACAACACGTTTTGAGTTATTTATGCGTTTTTTCAATGTTGTATAGATTTTTATAAATCGAATGACTTGCTGCTGTTGCATCACACCTTAATATTTAATTATTATTTTAGATGTTGGCTTCAGTTTAGTACTGACATGTGTTTAGTACAGTACAGAATACATACTTGCAATGCATTATGGGATTGGTTTTAAAACACCTCTGTTTTTAAATGACAGACTATCATGATGGCAAATCAGTGACAAAACCAAAAGAAATCATATTTTTGCATTTCTGTAACAGCTACACGGATCCTAACATACCTTACCAGTGCTAATATTAATGCACTTGTCATTTTCAACAATCCCGGCCCTGGGGGGTCCCGGGGACATAGCGGGTAATAATCCGGGACCATGCCGGGCATGTTACAAAAAAGTATGCCGCCGCAAGCCGGGATGTTAGCCGGGACTTGGCCGGAATGTACTTAACTTGTCCGCGCCCTGCCGGGACAATCCTTGATGATAGCTGGGACTTAAGCCGGGCGGGGGTACAAAAATAAACGGAGACTTTTAACGCAGTGTCACACCATATAAAAACCAGGCTATCAGTGGGTAGTATCGCCCGGTTTCTTGTAGTATATCACCCATTTATATAGCTACCATTGAAGTCCGATCTCTTTCCATTGCCAGTCGTGAAAGGCAAGCTTACAAGAGCACACACGCACGTCGCGCAAGTGAGATATCAACTATCCGAGGTAGGATCGAGATTTTCAAAGTAAATCGGCCAGGAAAAACATCAAACATCAAATAGGAAAAGTTTAAAAATAAATCCATGAATCACAAGAAAATTATTAGAAGTTTGTCTGATTCAGTAATATAAAACCACTGTAGGTAGTGAAAGCTATAGGTCTGCTAAATGTCAGGGAATATTGTCATTCATTGCAATAAAAGCGGGCATTTCATTTTAATTGTGAAAAATGAAAAATATTGAATCGTATGAAACAAAATAAATGCTCATGAAATACACACACTGGCCAAATTAAAGTACCAACATTTAAATATTTTTAATAAATCAAAATTAAATGTAATCGTGATTTCCGAACTTGTTTTTGTCCGTGTTACTTCCCATTCAAATTTTCCTTTTTCATGGCTCATTGCAAGTTTTTGAACCGCCGCGGCCCCGTTTAGCCAAGAGTACAGCCTGGCCAGGCTCCTGCGTAATGCAGCTATACCAACGGACAAGAGTACGGCATGGGATATGTTATTTGACGTCTCGTATAGACAGCTAAGGTCAGAATTACATTTCAAACACAAAAAATGAGCCTTGTGCACAAATGAGTTATAAGATTATATAATAAACAGTTTAATGATCTTTACTGATTTGGTTCAAGAATTTGGGATGTCCCCCCAAAAAAACTTTACATAAATTACACTCATATTAAGATACCTGTAACGTATTGTCCTCAAGAATGTCCACGATTGTCACCAAGAAGCGTTGCAGTTCAACGATAACATGTCCTCACAGCGAAGGCTTCCAAAATGCAAGGCGCACAAGTCATACAAAACTCCGAGGTATATTTCCCAAGGGATCTGAGCAGTCTGCAGTATCGTGTCCGCAGTTCAAGACGAAGGGGCTTTCCCTCGACGACACAACTGGTCCACAATAATAAAATCCAGGGTGGTAATATACCCCCTCAGTCTGTCGCTATGTCTTCATATAGGACCACAAAACTGAATCCATTTTGATCCAAATGAGCTCTTGGCTTAAAGACGACAGCAGACTATTTAGCTATCAAGCTCGGCTGGCATCCAAAATATTAAATCCTGGCACTAGATGTTGAACTCAAATCTACCATTAGTGTAGAGAAAAACTAGCTATAATTTACTGTATAGCTCCAGAGGGTCTAGTTCAGCTCCTCTGATTACAACTGCTGGCGGCGTGACTTAGCTCAAATCTCCTATATATACTGACTCACAAAAATCCCAAGTCTAAAAATAGACATTACAATATCTTAGCATAAACATGACCTTGAACACCACAAAATCAGATTTTCACAAATCAAATTACATCTTTCTATAATTATAACTTTGTGGGGAATCCCTAGGTTCTGCAATATTTGACTAAAAAGCATAAACAAGTTTAGAAGTTACATCTTGTGGGAATTCCCCCTTCCCTTATTGTGCAATCTAAACAGGTGGAGTTTTACAGAGCAAAACAAACTAGGGGTATCCCTTGCTCTCTTTATAGTAAAACAAAATATTTTCCGTGAGAAATTCTCTTCTTAATAAAATGAGAAAATAATATTTTTTAAAAGTTTTAATCAGAAAAATGGAGGCCATAAACTCCTCACCCTAAAAAGAAAATTTGAAGAAATGAAAATTTTCCAAAAAGCTGCGGCAGTTATACCTTTAACCATTTGTGGTTAAGTTTACATACAGTTACACAGTTGTAAAATTTTACACTTTTATAATGTTCTAGGCATTGTGCCTTCAGTAATATTACAAAATTGTAAACTAAATCTGAACAAAATAGGCAGCTCTGGAACAAGGCATCTGCAAGACATTATCTTTTGCCTTTGATATGTCTGATGTCCAGATTGTATTCTGGTAGAGTTAACTCCAGCAAGGTAAATTTTGTCAGTGGAGTTTTCGAACTTATAATCACAAAATTAATTAAATGCAATTCATAAAGTAGTATGGGTAATTGTTCCCAAATATGTCAAAGTGCAGTTGACGCGATTGAGGAATTTCCAATCTCATACTTACCTGGTTCATGAGATGCTTGCAATTTGGTTGGCTCTGAAATACCAACTCAATGTCATGGGGTATGACGTGTCTCACTGGGGTAATCAGGAAAAGTTTTCCCACTCATTGAATTAACTCTGTCAATCCAGCTTGTTGACTTTGTGCGAGGTGACCTAATTTCTTGTCTAAATTGGCAAGTTATGTCAGAATTTTGTAATGACACCATCCTATTTCGTGTTTACAGTGCTGTTTGATTCAAATTCGTAACTCTGTGAGTCACCATTTGTACATAATCACTAACTCTAGAGAATACACATGCAGAGAGGATTTATGTTCATCATCTCCTTTCATTATACTCTTTTGAGCATATTTATGTGACATTAATTGCGACTTTTACTTTAGTTTCTTTCTTACCTGGTGTTTGATAACTAGTTCAAGGTATCCCCATTGTTCTCAATCTCATATGGTCCAGAATAATGGCTTGCAAAGGATAGGACTTGCCCCTGTATTGGAAAACGTGCACAAAACTTTATCACCTGAGCTGTTTGTTGAAACTCTGTTCCTGGCAACTTTGTCATACCATGTTTCATTTTTGCCTCCTCCTGGAATCTGTTGGAGTGATTTTGTTGGCAATTCTGTGGCTACTTGGAGCCTGTGCCGTCTGATTGAGACCATAGTCTAACAATTCACATCAGGATTTTCACACAACCCACTTCTTTCTTTCAGTAGTAATTTCAATGGTCCCCTAACTTTGGATGACCAAACACCAACTTCAAAGGACTAAATCCTTATGACTCTTTACAGCCTCCCTGGTAGCAAATTAACGGGAGATGAACTCCCTCATCCCAATCCCTCGCAAATTCCAAAAAATAGGTTTTGTTCATTGTTCCATGTTTGGTGGTACTTTCTAGGGCCCCCTGGGATTCGGGTGGTATGCTGAAAGGAACTGTCTGGAAATCCCAAATGGGGTTCCATAACTGTGGAAGAAATCATGACATGAAATTTGATCTTGATCAGACTGAATTGCTTTGGAAGCCTAATAGGGTGAAAAACTTTGTTAGAGGTTTCATAGATCTGTGCCCTAATATTCTCAAGGGTATAGCCTGAGGGAATCTTGTGGAAGGCACACATGATGGTAAGTAAATTACTGATTTCCTGCTTGGCTTTGAAGTGGCCCTACGCAATTTATTAACACCATACTAAAGGCTCCTAAATTGCTGGTTTGAGTTGGTTTTGCACAGGGAGAGTAGGAATTTCTGATTTGGGCTTGCCCACCATTGACATGTTGTACAAGTCTACAATACTCAGACACATCTTTTCGGAGTGTAGGCCACAAAAATGACTCATAATTCTGTCATTGTTTCTCACACCTAAGGGTCCTGCCATGGGACATCATGGGCTATGCCTATCACTTCCCTATGGAACCTTGCACTACACTTGATGCACAACTTCCATTCCTCATTCTACAAGGCCTCAGGTGGCCGCCCATTTTCTCATGAGGGACACCATGTGCTTTGTAGAAACATACAGGAATTTGTCGGCTTCCTGTTGCGACACTGCCCTCTCATCTAATTTCCTAAGTGCTGGGTCGTGGTGCTGCTCATTTACCAGCTTGTCATGGCTAAAGGGTCTCCTTACAGTCCCTAACTCTATCATTCTCAGCGGTGGATTTTCATTGTTACCAGCTTGCACTTTGTTGTGATCAGGGGTGGATTTTCATAACAGGCAATTCGTCTCCCCTGAAGGGGAGATGACCTCCAATTCCTCAATTTTGAGAGAAAGGATCCTCTAAATTTGGGACAAGTCATCCTCAACGCTTCCTATATGTGTGAGTATTTTGTTTTGACTCATCACTGCTCACGGTTTCCGTGAGCTTCGGTCATTGACCTATTAATGCAAATGCTGGGAAAATGGTTATTTCCTCATCAAATATCCCACTGTACAGGGCACCTGGGGAAAGCACTATGGGATCTTGAGTACTTTCCCCCTGCCAAATCAGCACTAACCAAAGCATGAGCTCTCCCTTTTACTGGAGTCTGTTCTGAACACCAATTGTGACAGTTCAGAAACCAAGTCTGATTTCAAATTCATTTGTGAAGAGTGTAAGAGGTACACTAATACAATCCATACCTATCCCCCTGCATCATGCACTAGTTCCTGTGGAACTCCTAATATCAAATGGAAGGTATTTCCAATATCATGGGATGCGCGCAGACGTGTCCGCCATTGATGCTAATGGCGTTTTGGATCTAACACTATCACATGAAATGAAAGTGACACAAATCCCTCCAAAACAAATAGGCTTAAATTCATCCATTACTTTTCTGGAGGTGTCAATCCCTTTTGTGGGATTGTTGTTTTGAACAGAAGAAGAACTTTTACCTCAAAGTAAACTGCACAACTATTGGTTTTTTGACCTCACTTTGGCTCCCTCCCTTGGGTGGATAGCCATGTATCTCAACACCGTGACGTATGTCCTGGCTTATTACAGTGATTGAATGTGAACTGTGATTTGTGTCCCATCCCATGTTTGATTAGCACCCATTACGGTCTTATCCCCTTTTTCCCAGGGGAACCGACTGGGAGTTACCCTCCTAGGGGCTAGCATGAGACGCTTGTTTAGACCCGACTTTGTTGTATTTGTTGTTCTAGTAAATTCTTGGCTAGGGCTACTAGTTGACTAATTTGTTGGTCAATGCATAATCGTCGTCCTTTTCGGCTGCTTCACGCAAACTGCAATTTTGTTCCTCCGGATGTGTTTGATATCTGGATGTAGACATTGTTTGAACTCTTCAACTAACATCAACTCCTAAGTTGACCAAAATTTTGCCAGACTTGTTTGAGCGAAGCCAGCGATCAAACATGTGTTCCTTTACAGGGCAAATCAACAGGGTATGGTACAGTCATTTTATGACCAGACCTGAATTTTGTCAGATGCTTTCTTGGCAACCAATTCTTGCTGAGCACTGCCTGATTACCTCGTTCATAAATCACTACATTCTGTTAATGACATGGCCGAAATATTTCTCGGGCTTACCAATGAACACCGCTGTAGTAACAAGGTCCCAATTCAGTGGGCCATTTCAAGCTATTGGCAATTTCTCAAAGTGAAGAAGTATTTGTCTAACTCTTGTGTCCTGAAAATTTGAACAGGCGAATATTTTCGCCGCATCAAAAAACCAGATCTTGGAAGAATCTGATGAGATAGCCTGTTGTTTCAATTTCAACTCTAGTTGAGCTTCTAGCTCTTCTGTTTCATTCATTTCCATTTCCGTTTGTTTTCATTTCATGGCAATTCATTCTTTTTGTTGCATTTCTTTTGCATCGGCTTGCACTTTCTTTTCAATTCAATTTCTTTTCTTGGTTCCTTCTGAATTCTGCATTTCCTTTCTTTTGGTCCTTTTCGAATGTGCATTCTATTTCTTTGATTGTTGTTCAATTTCCAACGACTTTCACTCCGATTCTTTTTGAATTTCAGACTCTTGCAAACTGAGGCATCACCAGATGGCCTGTTCAAGAACCTCTTCTATCTTTTCAAATAGAAGTATCCAAACATCTTCCTGACAAACTTTCATCAGAATTATTTGAGACTTGCTTTCTCATAGATGTTTGCTCAAGTCCTAAAGCTTGGTCTAGTTTCATTAATCAGGCTTTCTCAGCTCATCAAAATTCTCCCAAGTTTAATGGTTTGCCCTAATGAACACTTCGGATTCCAAACTCCAATGGATGATTGTTTTTCTACTCTACAACACAACTTATCCTAACTTGAACAAAACACAATGGTAGTACAGTAATACACACAAACTTTGTATGCTAAAATGTGCACAATGTACAATTTTTTGTTCACACACTTTTTAATGTGTAAATCTGAACAATAAGGCTCAAATTATCTCAATTCAATTCCAGGAAACCAGCCCCCAAGTCTGGTATGAGTATCGTTAGACATAGAAGGTCAGAAAACCTTTCAAACACAAATAAATGAAGCCTGGGCACAAATGATCTAATTATAGATAATACACAGGTGTAATGATCTTTACTTGATGGGTTCAAGAATTGGTATGCCAAAACAAACTTTACATAAAATTACACTCAAATTAAGATTACATGTAATTATTGGTCCTCAAAATGTCCACTATGTTCCACAACAAGAAGCGTTGCAGTTCACAGATGATATGTATGTCCTCACAGCGGAAGACTCAAAATGACAGCGCACACGATCATACAAAACTCCTCAGGTAGTATTTCAAAGGGAATCTGCTTCAGTCCTGAAGGGGGGGATAATCTTGTCCAGCAGTTCAAGACGACGGGGGGCTTTCCCTCGACGACAAATGGTCCACAATACTAAAATCCAGCGTTATATTACCCCCATCAGTCTATCGCTATGTCCTCATATAGGACCCCAAACTGTAATCCCTTTTTGATTCAAAAAAATGAAGCTCTTTGGATTAAAAGACGACAGCAGATATAGTATCAAGCTCCGGCGGCACACAAACACCAACATTTTAAACACCTGGCACTTAGATGTAGAATCAAATCTACCTCTATTGTAGAGGAAAACTGCCTAGTATTATCGTTAGCTCCAGAGCTTCTAGGTCAGCTAATCTATTGCAACTGCTGACGGCGAGATTAGCTCAAATCTCATATATATACTGACTTCACAAAAATCCCAGTCTAAAAATGGACATTACATCATTCTTATGGATAAACAGACTTTGCACCAGTTCAAATCAGACTTCACAATCTAAACTTACATCCGTTCCTATATATAACTTTGTGGGGAATTTCCCTGGTTCTGCATATTTGATCTCAAAAGCAAGACACAAGTTTCTAAGTAGCACTCTTGGGGAATCCCCACTTCCCTTATGTGCAATCTAAACAGGTGCAGGTTTTAGTCAAAACAAATAGGGGTATTCCCTTTCTCTCTTTTATAGTAAACAACATACTTCCCGTGAGAAATCTTCTTCTTAATAAAATGAGAAAGTAATATTTTAAAAGTTAATCAAATTAAATGGATAGGCCCTAACACATATATTCAAGTTGATTCTTAGCAAGTCACTACACAGAGTATGCCGACCAAACGACCAATCCCACTGATGATATTGTTGGTTCGATGAAGTTTCCGTGGCCAGATATGATGCAGTGGTGTTTTAGAGATTACTCTGCTATGTTTAGTGGTCGTATATCGCCGTGGATAATGTGGATTTTTTTTAAACCAAACCAACGACGAACAGGTTTGTTTTCTCAAACATTATACGTCCGAGTGGGTGAAATTTTGCCGGTTCTGACAATCCGGCGATCCAAAATGTAGTATGATTTATAGAGCTAGAAAAACCTGTTGTCGAATAGCGGGACCAAGCCGGGATTGTACGAGATTTTAAACAGTAAGTCTGCGCCCCCTGGCAGAAGAATCTACCGGGGGATTGTCACACCGAAGCCTGACTAGTAGGGGCCGGGACATAAGCAGGGATGTACAAAAAATGCAAGCCCGGTTAACACGGATTTGTGCTACTTAGCGGGGACAAAAGGCGGGGTTGTCACTAACAGCAAATACAATTCCGGCTAAGTCCCGCTAGTCCCGGGACCCCCAGGGCCCGGGATGAAAATTGACAAGAGATAAGCCTGAACGAACCTTATACTTAGTCAATCCTGAAGGACCCTACTTTTCCCACTGATACGAGCCATCCGGAGCGCGTAGCGCGAGGGTCATTCGGCATCCGTTCTTTTACCTGCAAGCTCAGGCAATTATAATAATTGGTGACTTGCAAGAGAAATGATGAGCTAGTAAGTACTCCAAATATGTATGTCAACCCCGCCCACCCCGTTGGGAACACATCCAGGTCACACCCGCTGATTGCGTATGATTTACAACGATGTTCATAACAGCAATACCTTGGGCTGTTCGCTAAACAGTGCGACACAGTACATAGGTGATTACATCACGTAAAATGGGTTGTAATATTAATACAACGCAACAATAATTGATGAAAGGTTGAAAGAATAAAAATGTCTGCACAAAGAAAGTGATGTTGTGTGACAAACAATTGTAAATTATGGTTGTGAATATTGATACTTGGAAAGCTTACAAAATAAGTTGTAAGTGCATTTTACGATTAGGCCAACATAATTCTTCATGGTGCAGGCTATCTTCAGCAATGCACTACTAAGTAAAATTTTCAGGAATCAAAATCAAAATTGGGGGCCCACCATCCTTCCCTTCACCCACCACTATCCCCCCCTTGCCCTCCCATTCACCTAAAATTCTGCCTCCACATTCCCCGTCGCCCCTCCTGTACCATCCAATCCCTTCATTTTCACTTCCCCCTCCCCGCCACCACCTTCCCTCCCCTCCCCTCCTCTCCCTTCAACTACCTCGCTTCCACTCTTCCATTATCCATCCCCCCTCCCTTCCATTCCTTCCCTTGTTCCCTTCCCTTATTCCCCCGTTTTCTTTGTTTTAAATTTTTTTATTTTTATTCAAAGATTAAGGGTAAGTTGAAATTTATTCCTTCATCCATTCATTAATCTTCCTTCATGCGTTCATTCATAGTTTTTCTAATTATCGCAAAATCAAATATGCATTTATAAATGCTCTGCTTAATTATGCACCATATTTAGTTATATTCATAGTTTAAGACAGTTTGTTCACTACGTGTAAAATTATTTCTTATTTCAGTTGATTTGCAGGTGATTCTGGGCATATTTGATGCCACGCTGAGTCCCCATTCCACTCTTCAGTCCCCTCCCCTCCCCTTAACTTCCCCTGGTCCATCACCACCCCCTCCACATAGTCACACCACCCCATTTTCAAGCCCACAGGGCCCATCACTCATGACGCCTCCCCATTTCCCAGCACCTCCCCATCCCCTTCCACTCCAAATTCCTATCCCATTCCCCTCCCCATCCCGCCCCCCATGACTATCCAAATGACAATCAACAGCAGGAAATTCCATGCCGGCGACTAAAGGGTAACACGCACCAGACAGCGACACATTCCCCCTTCCCCTTCCCCTCCCTTTCCACTTCCATTTTCCCTTTCCCTTCCCCTTCCCCTCCCCCTTTGCACTTATTATTATTATTTAAGAATAATAACTCAATGCATTAAGCAATTGGCCGAACATAGCTCGAACATTTTTGTGGACCTATACATGAACAATAAAGAAATGAGGCTGAGATTGTATTTCTACCCGGCTCCCATCGCCAGTCCCCCTCCCCAAATATACCTCTCCTTTTCCATTCAAATATTTCCACATACCACAATCCAATTCCCGCTTGCCTCATGAACGATAAAAAATAACAAAGAGATGCGCACCAGTCATAAAATTTTCACCTGTTAAAACTCAACCGTTACAAATTACCAATTAAAAATGGAACTTCCTCATTTGACCATCACAAATTCATCCCATATTAACCTCAAAACAGAGTAGATAACAATTATCCTTACACGTAAAACGTGACCAACGGGGAACTTAAACATCCACTCCCCCATGACAATTCCCATTGAAATTCCAATTGAACAAAGTTCGGTACCTTTAACATTCAAGTAAAGGACCATTGATAATGCAGTCTTATCCTCTCACAGAAATACAATGAATTCATGAGCTCCCTCGCTTCCCTTCCCTTCCCCATTCCCCCTTCCCCTCCCCGTTTCCACTCCGATTCCCCCCGCCATCCCTCCCTCTCCTTAATCTATACTATTATAGATATGAATATTATTATTATATTTAAAGGTCCATGCCGATCGCTAAATAGCCTCGTCTCCAGAACCAAGATTTTACCGGAGTGGTCGAAATTTTGGTATCAGAAGAAAGCTCTACTCTATTTTCTCATACCCTGGAATATTAGAGAGCTAAAATGATGTTTGGTTTAGGAGTTTATTAGTGAAAGTGTACCATTTTGGTGACCAATATTAGTTTACACAGTACTCTATGGGCTCACAAAAGCACGATTATAGCTGTCACATCAAAAACGGATTGAAAATATTGGCGCAAATTTACAGATAGGATTTTTGGGTGAAGGCCATCCTCATCAGATGCAGAACTTGATATACTTAAATTCGGGCCATCCCCCTTAATAATAAAAAAACTCAAGGCAAGTAAGCATTTGCGAACATAGACGAACATTTTTTTGTGGACACCTATATCATGAAACAATAAAGAAATGATCCTGAGATTTATTTCTCCCCGGCTCACATTGCAATCACATCTCAATAATTATCTACCCTCTCACATTGCCCCTTCACATTCCCTCCCCATTCCCTTCCATTGTGACCACCTCCCCCATTCAATCCCCATTCCGCTCACGATTCCCTTTTTTCCACTCATGCCCCGTTATCCCCCATTCCCCTATCCGCACATTACCTTCCCAGCCATCCCACAGTACTATCCCCATTCCCCGTCAACCTCTCCTCTCCCCTTCCCCTCCCCTTTTTCCCTTCCCCTTTCCCCTTTCAAAGCCCCTTCCCTCAATCACATTTCCCTACACATCCCCCCGGCCTTCCCTTACTCCAATTTTTCCCCCGTCCCCATGTTCTCCCCCACCCCCGCTCCTAAAATACTTATTATGGTATATTGCAAGAGGAGGAGAGGAAGAATAAGAAGAAAGGCAGGAAGAAGTGGAAGAAACACGAGTCGCGAATAGGGTGGGGACAGAAGAAATGAAAAAAAAGAAAGAATGGGAGGATGAGTGAGAGGGAGGAGAAAAAGAGAAAGGACAAAGAAAAAACAGGTAGAAAGACCAGGAAAAAAAAACCACAAGAACCTAGTGGAAGAAGGTAAACGAGTCACCATGTAGAGTCACAACGCGCAGACTCGCGAACCAGGCCAACCATCGCCCCAGGGGGGAGGGAACAGTACAGGCCCAAAGTGGAACCAAAGAAACACAAGACCCAGGAACACGACAAACGGGTCAAGAAACTAAGGGCAGGTAAGCCCCCTCAGACGCGCCCCAGGCCCCTGGGCAAAAATCTCAAGGGTGCCAAATGGGAACCAGGACACTTAGCATAGAGGCGGGAGAGAACAAAAAATGCTACATGCTCTCCCCCACCCCCGACAGCTCACATCATGCAAAAATGGACCACAATAACGTAAGTTTACCCATCCCCTTCCCTTCGCTTCGCTTCCCTTCGATTACCTTAAACAGAACGAGGGGGCCCAAGCTCGCGCACCTAGGCACCCCCGCCAAAGTGCCATGTAAATCAAAATTCACCAGGGCCAGTCCGAATCCCCTCCAACGATACAGAAAGAGCGAAAAGGCAATTAAAAAATGGTGCAGTGGGGAGAAGGGGCAGAGGGGGGGTGTACAATCTCGTTGGGCTCACACCCAGGGGCCAAATCCATGACCCAGGTGACAGGCCTCGCAAGGCCCCAGAACACATGGATAGAAGCAACAAGGGTCCAAGAAAACAAACACTATTTCCGTCTCCCCACTTCGCCTTCCATGTCCCCATTCCCCTCTCCCCATTTCCCCCGCTTACACCAGCTCCCCTTGCCACCATTCCCCGTTCCCCCCAATTTACATTGAACCTTTCATATTCCCCTTCCCCCTTTCCCATTACCCTTCTATTTCTCTCTCGCCCCCTCCCTCCCATCCGCTTTCCCTTCGGCTTCCCTTCCTTCCCCCCATTCCCTCCTCCCCTTCCCCCTACCCATCCCCCGTTGCCCTATCACGCCGCCCATCCCCGCCCTCGCCTTAATAATACTCTAGGATAGTAGATTGCAATATAGTATTCTATTATAATAAAAACTCCCAATGCATTAAGCAATATAGCTAGATTGCCGACTATAGCTCCGAAATTTGTGGACCTCTACATGAAACAAAGAAGAAATGATGCTGAAATTTTTCTCCCTGGGGCCTTTCAGATAGGGAAGGAGAGGGAAAATAACAAAAAGTGGGAGTGAAAGGGAAAAAAACATTAGTTACCTCCCCCCACACGTCCATTGTAAATACAGTAAACACATCGTTACCACCACCACCGCCTCAACAACCCAAGATCCCCCCAGTTCCCTCCCCCATAGTCCCCCCATTTGCCCCATCCGCTTCCCCAATTACGCTCCCTACTGTAACGGCACTCCCAGCCCGTCCCTCACCCTCCCCCTGCACACCCGCACAAACCAAGGCGCCTGCAACATTGTAGAATTCCCATACAAGTCCAAGCGATATCCTGTTCTCCCCTCCCCTTCCCTCCACCTCCCCTCCACTTTCCCTTCCCTTTCCCATTTCCCTTGCCCTATTTCCCTTTTTCCCATCCCGTTCCCATTCCCCTTGCCCATTTCCCTTCCCTTCCCCTCCTCCCCATTTTCCCCACCACATTCCCCCTCCATCCCCCCTCTGCTTAAGAATACTTATTATAGGTATATTGCAATATTCTTATATTTATAATAAAACTTCAAGTATTAAAGCAATTTGCCAAATATCGACATTTTTGTGGAACCTAGACAGAAACAAAAGAATAATGATGCTGAGATTTATTTCTAACAGGCTACCTCGCCATTCCCCTGACCCACCAAATCCCCCTCCCATTTCACATCCCCAAGCCCCATCCCCGTCATCAGTACCTCCCCATGTCCCCCCCCTCCACATTAGGGCTCCCATTCCCTTCCCATCTCCCCGTTCCCCAGTTACCCCCTCACCCAGACCCATCCCTACCCTAGTTTTCCCCTCCCACATTCCGCTCCACATTCCCCTTCCCCCATTACCACTTACCCAGTCCCTTCCCATTCCCTTCAAAATTTCCGTCTCCCATACCCTCCCCCTGTCTCATTCCCCGTCCTCAGTCCCCGTCCCCATTCCCATTCTCCTCTATGTTGCTATCCCATTTCCCATACCTTACCTCCGCGTCCGTCACTCCTCCCCCGTCCCCATCCCCCTCCCTATTCCCCCTCCATCCCTCCTATCATAATAAGACGTATATTGGTATAATGCAAATATTATATTGTCATATAACAATAACTCAAAAAAAAAACCCCCCCCCCCAAAAAAAAAAAAAAAAAAAAACAAAAAAAAAGAAAAATTTTTTACTTTTTTTAAAAAAAAAAAAAAAAATGCATTTAAGCAAACTTTTGTGTGGACCTATACATTAAAACAATAAAGACAGAATGATGCTGAAATTATTTCTCACAGTTGCAAATTTTGCATAGTCTTACAAAGGCAAATAAATGTAAAAATATTTTTAATTTTATTAATTTTGTGGTTGAACTTGACCTGAATGCGAACTTAACAAGAATACCCGCATATAGAGGGACATATCGATCGGTGTGTATAACACATACTGTATGTGATCGTACCAAAGGTTACTATACCGCTAAGTCCAAAAGAGGGGTATGTTGTCGTCTGTCGTCCAGATGTGGTCATCCCGGTCTGCCAAAATCGAATCATGGACTAAAATGGCATCTGTCACGGTGCGCAGTTGATTGACATTTGCGTTAGGTTTAACGCAAGATTCGCCAATGCGGAAGGAACCCTCGCGCTTCTCGTCGGTCGGCTAAATCAAAGGGGGGGAGGACACAGGGAGGAACGAGGGTCCTGCTGGAATTGGACTACCTATACTCGATCATCTGAATGTGATTCTTGCGGAGGTGAAAAAATTCAATAGGACGCAGGGACTTCTGTTAATATGTTCTTGGGAGGAATGTTATGCCTGAAAGACAGATGTGTGTTACCATACATGAATGAAATTGTATTTAGTGGCGGGAGTGAGTGAGTTATATGACAGGAGTGTCCTCCAAGATATCCGGTGTGACACGTGCTTTTGAATTCTTTAATTTTCCTCTTCTACTTAATTGAATAGGTCCAAAAACTCCAGGAGGACGAACGTATCAACGCGAATCGACTATAATAGGACAAATAATCATACTTTTAGTCTCACGCGTATGTCCGGACACGTACTACAACACGCAATTGACATGGGGATTCATATCTTTGAGCCTGCTGTTTCCCTTGCTGTTACGTTCCAGTTGCAAAAAAATTTATGACAATTCTTCAGAATTCCTGCCAATTGTAAGCTATTCTGCAAATTTAAGTATTTGAATCTTTCGGGTGAATCACTTATAGTGGCTTACCTAGTGCTACTCATAGCTCACGCAAACTTATAATCCAAGGCATGATTCAGTGTCTTTACTCATTGTTCATCTACGCTCTCTGATAGCCAAGAAACCCAGCGGCACTGCTATAGCTTACTTTAAAATAAATGCAGCACTTTACAGTGCCTTTGAGAGGAGATCAAAGTGCTTTTTATTATTCTGCTGCCACTAGAATATATCACTGCCATATTTGCACATGGCCTAAGCATACAATCTTAAAGTTTTAACAGAAAATGGAGGAGTTTCGCTCTTTTTCCAATTTAAGAACAACAAGTTAAAAGGTCACTGGTCCGATCACAATAGCCTCGTCCCCAGGGACCCCTGCATTTGTAACCGCAAGTGGTCAAAATTTTGGATAAATCAGAAGACTGCTACTATTTTCTCCTTTCCTCATTAACCCTGAGACGAGATTACCTAAAAAGAAATCGGGATGCACAGCTTGATCCATTGTTAACAGCTCGAGCGTATCGAACCAGGCCTGGTTTCGGCTTGCAAGACGTGGGCCGCACGGCGGCGCTGTGATCGCCTTAAGTTTTCTATAACTAGGTATCCTGTAATCGGCCCATTTTATACCATAAATAATTTAAACCAAATTTTGTGCTTCCATTCCATGGACCTAAAGAAATACTCGTTCTTAAGACAAGTTCACATTAAACACTTTATGGTTTGGGCTATTCATCAACATCACTTCACTCTTCATTTCATAAGACAACAAGTCAAATATAAAAAAGATTCCCCGAATTAGATTTCCGTTCTGTTCACAAAATCTGAGTTCCCCCGAAATAAACTGGCCCAAGGTTTGTATCAGTCTCATGAAACTGAAAGATAGAATTCACATTTTAATTATCTCAGTAATATTTTGAAGATATCCAAGATGTCATCAATCACTCCAATTTGATATCTCACAGTAGTTACAGTATTTTTTTCCTGTCATTTTATACTTAAATCGTTTAATTGACAATTCATAATTGTGTATTTTTTTTTTTTTTAAATGTTTTTATTACATTTGTAATTGCAATTGAGAAAAAAAAAAAAAAATCCAGAGCTTTTTTGAAGATATCCAAGAATGGTCATCAATACAAATCGATATTTGGAGCAATTTCACATATCGACCCACTTGGTGTAACAAAATTAGGGTCATTTTAAGTCATTTCATGGACTATATGCAACAGTCACTGGTACTAAACTTGTGTTCAAGACTTAAGAGAAATAACACCATGTGTTGGACTGCTACCATTATTTCAAATAGAAATAGCCGCTGGCCAAAGGAGACGGGGTCAAATCTGAGGTTATACATTGAATTGTTTTGAAACGGACACTACTGCCTTTCCGATCAGTCGAGGGAAGCGTTGAATTAACATAACACTACCGTACCAGACCGCCAACGCTGCAAACAATCCATTGATTCTTGCTTCGAATCTCTTTTTAGGTATACTCGTCTCAGATTAACCCTGTGAAATCTTAGAGCTAGGATGTTTGTATTGGATGTTAGAGAAAATGTGCCCCATTTGGTCGACCAGTATTAATTTACACCGTACTCTATGGGGATGACAAAAATCAGTTTTAAGCTCCTCACAATCAAATGGTTGGAAATATCCATAGGAGACTTGTACATATGGGTTTTTGAGGTGAAGGCCATTCTATCAAAGATGAAAAAACTTCACACTAATCGGGTCCTCACCCTTTAATTAGAACCACCCTCAATGTCCTACAAAAATGTGATTTTTTTCAAGCTATATCTCCTTTTTTTGCACAAAAATAAATGATTCACATTCATCCTATAACCCACTACTATATCTCCAAAATGCATTAAAATTGGGATAATTTAGTCAGTTCTCTACCAACACTTAAGTTCGGTACCACTTAACACAAATGGTTTATTCCATCAATGTTGCCAAATTCATAGGGTGTTGGCAGAATACTAAATTATTTCTTCCTTAAAAACAAATCCCCTAAATTTCCATAAATTCTGGACCAAATATAGTGAATTTATTTTAACACATGTGTACCGCTAGTATTTTCTTAAGGATGGGCATTGAACGCGGGACATGCCCTAGGTGGAAATTAAAATTCCATCTAATCTATTGATGAATGAAAGCTAATGAAGTCAGATAGGCAAGAAAAAACAATCTATGCTTAATGAAACAGTCAAGTCAACGTAAGCACGTTTAAGGCAGACGAAATAAAAAAAACCCTGTTTTACTGGCCCGCCCGACCCTAAAATAAAGATTTTTTCACAGTTTTTTGCAGAATTTTTTTTTTTAGTTTTTTTTTTTTCCAAAATCAATGTAAAATCAGCCTGTTTTTTAAGCCCAATTTATCAATTTGGCAATTTCTGTTATAAAATTTGTTTGTAAAAAAATAATTTTTTATTATCACTTAATTTTTTCAGATTTTGGGGTGGCTATTTTAGGCCAATTTTGAGCTCCAGCAAAGAAAAAAAAGAAAAAATTCGACCGACCGACCGACCCTACTCAAAGGTCCCTCGTCCTTAAAACAGGGTTTTTCTTTTTTCGTCGCCTTAGCTACATTACTCTCCAACAATTCGAATATTGTATTGGCTTCAGTGGTATTCAATGTAACCTATACAGGTGAGTTGCAATATGTACTGATTTTAGATCTTATTGGGCCATCCACTAAGCTTTAAAATGCATACCCAACTATTACTTTCTGAAATCACATCACAAACAAAGTCCTGTAACCACTTGGGTAATACCCGCCTTTGGTTTAAAGCCCCCCCCAATTTTTAAAGAAAATACCAGTGTCGGCGAAGGTCATATGTTTCTTACTGAAGTTTGGTGGATTTAGAGGGTTTGCGAAATTCTTTGACCAATGGCGACAATTCCGCTAAAATCTACTCACTTGGCCATATCAATTACATTTAATCTACCAACAGACCTCTACACCTTTTGGCCATTCGCTAAGAAAATGGCTATTTTTGGCACCTTTCTTCATCCACAAAGATGTTGGAGAAGACATTTTGAGAAAACAATTTTGAATTGATCTTTTGGGATTTTAGTTTTCAAATTTTGTGCCGTTGTCCTTCATTCATCTCTTCCGCAGCATACCACATAGTTTTTGCATGGGAAGAGTAAATGTAGCGTAGTGGATGTTTTGTTAACGAGATGGACTAGTATATTTAGCTCGTCACCATTGCCGAGCCCGAGCCGATAGTGGCGTCGATTATTGTATTTGAAGCAAGGCTTGGGCTAGGCTTGGCATGCACTATGATTTTGATGATACGTATTGTGTATTGTCGTGATTGCAAACATAGGGCTATACTTACTGTTCAAAGTAGTACCATACCCCAATGTGTTTCTGTCTAAAATGTCCTATATGCTCACAACACATCACTTACTGGGGCTATCTTACCGAGCGGATCAATGTGGCCAGTGGCTTGCCTGATGTAATTCATACCATAGATATCGTACTGGTACTGCCCACTGCACAGCCCACAGCGTACGTATACTCTGTTCGGTCTGATTCTTGGAGGTGAACGTATACGTAAGGACGTGACTCTGCATTCGCTTTAACATTCGATTGGGCTGCCTTTATTCCCGTGCGTGTTGCAATGGAAATGTCAGCGCGTGCGTTCTGGGTGGCAAAACCTAACGCGCACAGTGTCGTCCACCCTCAAATCTAGATCGAAATATGGGAAGTGCGGAAGGAACCGCTTCGCTCCTAATCCGCGGTTTCTAGCATCAATCCAGTGTCACGCTAATAACGCTCGATTTCCATTACGCACTGAGGGCACGCACTTCAATATGCGATAGTTTGTTTGTCGGGCAACAATCATGGCTGTAATGCATTGAAAATTGGCATCGTGCTAGTCCAACATGACATCTGGTTGTCTGGAACAGTCCGCTCAGTGGTTTCTTCTTCTAAGCCTGTATGGCACGATTTTGACGCCATCGGTTGCAGATTTGACACGTGACGCACTACGAATGTGGAGTTTAGAACGCAAGGACTTGTCCGAACTCAATTGGCGAGTCCGACTCACTCAGACTTGAACTCATGCTCGTTGGACTCGGACTCGGTTCCCATAGGCCTCGAACTCAGGCCCCCATGCCATGTACTCGGATTTCGCCGCAAGACTCGGAACTGCTGGACTCGGACTCAATTGAACCCCTGTGGACTCTTCTGACGTTCAACAAACTACAACACACACTAATCTCCCATAACACTGGCAAACGAAGTAGTTTGAATGATCACCAGATACCTGATTTGTGTTACCATGCCTCAATCTTCTAAAATATTATAAATATGGCTGACAAACTTATCTAAATCATATGACTGAATTAAATAGTCCAATGCACCATTCTCACCAATTTTTTGAATGCTCAAATCAAAAAAGTCAAAGATACATTGGAACTTGAATAGAATATGCTGTGATGTCCATTGTTACACACTCCAATCAATGCACGAGCATGAAGTAGGGCGGTTGGTTACAACGCCAGAGACTTTTCGGAAAAGCGGGTGAAGATCGTATTCGCGTGGAGTTTTTAATAGTGATTGAAGAGCCCCGCGCTCTCTTAGCAGCTTAATTGCTTAAATGCGCATGAGGCATAAATAAATTGTATGTGTTGCCTGTCAAGGAAAGTGGTCGCTTGTTGATCCGACTTGCTGAGATTAAGCCATCACGACTGGAATAATACAGGAGCTAGCATAAACCCGGGTATAAGCCCAGGTGTTAATTTTAGCATTCAGGATATAAAAAAATGTGGCAGTAATTCCACAAAAAAAATCACATTTTCAAAACTTGGGACCTATTCTATAGAGCCATCAACGTAGGGCCCAATGGCATGGATGGCTTGTTTACTTAGAATTTACTTTGAGGAATGTGGACGTGAAAATGACCTATGTAAACAAGTGTAGTAACATGGGCTCTGGGGAATACTACGCTCTTGAACTATTGCCAAGTTTGTATCTGATATTTGATCAGTAGTTCTAGCCCATCCCCGGGTATAAGCCCACCCTATTTTGAGGTAAAATCTTCTTTTTTTGGGGGGGTGGGCTTACACCAGAGTACTTCATACTTCATTTTCATATGAACAGCATTTTTTAAGTTAAGTGTTCTGAAATAAATTCTGTATTCAGTGGGCGTCGGTTTCATGTATCACAAGAATTTGATTGGTTTGTTTTTTGATCAAACGCTCCGCCCATCCATTACTGGGTACTAGATGGATAGTGCGTGCAGCGATTACGCGGTGTAGCCTGACTCTCGCAAACACCCCACGTTTTATCACTGCGCTTCATGTCGCGTTGGTAACGCAAATTGCCATTTACGCATCGTGACGATAACCGCGCGATGACTTGGTTCCTTGGGGTTAAACATTTGTTTCAAGAGGGTGTTACTTATTTAATTCCATAACAAAGAACTGATTTAACGCAACTTTTTTGACAAATAAATTATGTCGAATAAAAAGCAACCATTACCATTCTACATAAGAATGTAGAATGAAAAAGATGAGATTTTTTGTTTTGGACCATCTGGAGATGGATGGGGGTCATATGATGGGCATTCCAATATTTAAGATCGTTGTGGATACCGATACCGCGCGCCGGCCATCCCCCACTCAAAATATTGGATGCCCGTGGTACCACTGCCATCTTACTCTCCACCGGTCCCGTTTATTGATATTTCCTCAAACAAACAAAATATCTCATCTTTTATTCTCTACTAAATTCAAGACCATTTGACGAACCAAGCTTAAAAGCCAATAGCTTCCCTATACAATCACATCCCTGCATTCCAAAATTGATTTTTGATCAGCGGTACCCAAGAAGTCGCAGTCCCTGAACCACCTACAAAACGTACAACCGTCATCATATCGGCTAATTAAGAAACTTGGGAGTCCGAAGGTGACCGACTTCAAATCACAGATACAGCCAGTAATGGCACTTGAACACCTACCAACACGATTTATTTACTATGTCTCCCTTGTTGGGTAGTCATACAAGGATTTTGGAGAGAATTTTCGTGTGAATTTTGACGGTATTAGAGTCTAATTAGCTTGTTTTCAGGAATGAGAACCCTAGCCACAAGTGCCCGGGTGGAAATCAGCGTGAAATTAGCTAGGTCAAGTTAGAATTTGCCTTGGTTGTAGAAGTCAGCACTATATATTCCCATGTCACCACTCACATTGACATCTGATGACAATTGGCTAGATCACAAGATATAGTAATTCATGCATAATTTCTGATCCACTGTGCTGCATGACCGAGCCGCTATCCCAGCAGCTAGGTCCAGCAGAGGAGACAACTATCAAAGAAATGATCCAATCAAAAGAGTCAAAATATTTAAAATTTGCTGGCAATAGTATGACTGGGAACACAATAGAATTCTTTACAACATCATTAGACCATATATAAAAGCCGCGGGGGGGGGGGCCAACTGCTTAATATAAAAAAATTTTAACCCTTTTTTGGTCCACCCTGTATATGCTATACCAAAGGCTACAGAAATGCTTGCCCCCTGATTCAAAGTATCCCATTAACATTCATATTTCATTCCCATTTTCCTCCTCATAATACTTTCATAGACACTTAGTACAATTTTGTATTGCAATATACAAAGATCAAAGTCCATATAAGCGAAAATGCCAGTGGTTTATTCTGACATCGTCTTTATGATATTGACCAAATTGTGATATGCACAAAGAAAACCACACTTCTTCAAAACATGTCCCAATCATTACTCGTTCCATTTATACCGTTTTGCTAGTTTCGAATCGATCGTGTTTTACATCAATTCACATGGACTATCGCAACTTCGTGTGCACGCGCATCGGATTTCCACGGATTGTACATGCACGATCCAGGTGCAGTATTGGTGGAATATATTCACACTACCTGCCTTATGCCATGGTGCAGGGTGGTGTGACGTCGTATTTAGCACGATGTGCTTCGTTTTGTTGGTGGTTTGATGTTCTTTTGCGTGTGTTGCCTTGAGTAGCGTTCCCCCCCCGCGGCAAAACCTAGCCTCCTTTATAAATATTTTTGAGTGTCGGTAAAGTGGTGTTCGGGAAGGGTAGTCGGTAATTCAGACAAGTAATGTTTTTCAAAATGAAAACTGACCAAAAAAAGGAAGAACGGATTAGTGGTCAAAGATACTGACTCTCCATTTAATTACGGTGTTGTAGAAGTGTCCGTACGGACAGCAATGACGAAAATAACTGATTTGTCCTATTAGGTTACTTCAGTATATCACTTGAGGATACAGTAAGATAGCTTATTTGTTACAGATATGCAAATAAACTTATTTTTTGTTCTGATTGCAATACAATGATAGTACTGCGCTTTAGATCGATCACAACAATGATTGAATCATATTTATTGAAAATATGCAAATGAGCTGCAGCTGGACAGCTGAGGCATTGTCCTCGTATTTGCAGATGACATGTCATCATTTGGAAACAAGTGATTTTAGCACTGCCACTGCCAGGTCTATGAAAACACCCATATCAGATGGGGAACTGAAACCGAGGTAGTGGTCCCTGCTGTGCAGGTGACACCATCATTCATTTCATCAAACATTGTGTCAAATAATTACTTTGTCTGCTCATTGTCAGGTAAACATCTAAAGTTAGACATGAAATTTTATTACATCAGTTGTTCAAATGAGTTAAAGTGAGATTAGTTAAAGGCACTATGCAGGGGATCCACCCATGAAAAGTCAAAAATTTAAAATTTGTAAGGAAGCTTAAACCCACAGTCATCATTTTTTTTTTCAAATTCAAAATGCAATTTGTGTCTTTATACTGTATAAGTGGGAAGATTTTCGCGTAAGATATTTTCGCGATTTGAACAGTTTTGCCCAAATGCGCGAGAATTTAATCACGGGTATTACATCAATGCAATACAAATCTATGGAAACAAAAGTATTTTTCTGCGAGTTTCTATTTCGCGTTTTTATGTTCACCGCAAAATTCGCGAAAATTTCTACTTATATAGTATTGCTAGTAGTAGTATTAGTCATATCAACACTTATATTACTTGTGATTTAGGAAAAAAAGACACTTAAGCATTTTAAGCTGGCCTGAAGTTGCAATTTACGACTGTTGCCATTTACGATTTACGACCAAAAAATGCAGATCCTCATTTTAAGAGAACAAAGCATAAAAAATCATAATTTCTGAAAATATGGTGTGTTAGCTTAGCCACTTACAGGGGATTTTCATACAATTTCAATACAACGTGCAAAAAACGGGCTTTGATGAAAAATAGGGGGTGCAATTTGTATTATATTTTGCAAAATACATCCACCCCCAGATAGTGCTTAAAAGTGAAGGATAATCTATAGAATTATCATAAGTTATTCTTTTAAAAACTAAAAACATTTAAAACACAAAAGGGGAAAACAGGGAGAGCTTAAAGATAATTAATCTCCTGATTCAATTATGCATTGTAGTAAGGGTGCAGGTCAGTTCGGACGTAAATTACCCCACAAATACCCAATTTTGTCCTTATTAGATGCTGTATTTCTAAGACTTTTCACATTGCAAAACAAAATGATACTTTTGGTATGTTGCTTGCTTATACTGCACCTGATCTCGAAATTGGGCCCATATCCAAGTTACTGACTGTCATTCGTACTGCCATTTTAGGTATTTTCAGATTCTCTTCATAGGAATACCTTGAAAATTAAAGACCTATCAGTGATCCACCCGTCAAAACAGAGGTCAAAATATTTGAAATTTGCAAGAGTAGCTAAAAATGAAGGGATAAGTCTGTGGAATTCAAATTTTTTTTTTCAATGAAAAATTGGACAGGAAAAAGGGAGAAAGAAGCATGTGTTCAACAATATGATCTTTTCTGTGTGGTTAGCAGGCCACAAATGTATCAGTCGAAGGGCCAGAGTTTGGTCGACAGGACCGGATTTGGTCCGCAGGGCCAAAGAGTACAGCTAAGCAAGCGGCCTTTCAGGCAGTTATTGAGTGAGCTAAAACGGACTAATCTTGGGCTGTGAGTCAAAAATTGACAGCACCTAGCCAACTTAATCATTGTTTCCGATACTTACCCCGTTTTACGCAAAGAAAGGGACACACACGGGGGAGGTGTGTTATTGCAACCAAAAGCTAACATAATATCTATTGGAATTGCCCGATTTGGATAGGGATGTGAAATATAGGGCCAGTATCATTTGCTGGTTCAAGCCCTTGTTTAGTGCAAAGCTATATGGGACAGTGTAGCTCAGTAAGAGTACGGCCATTGACGAGCTATCCAAAAATCAGTCTCCAGCTTTTGAGTAACACAGTCATAGCGCATCCCAAATTTGTTATAGGTGGGGATACAACTTAGCGACATTGATTGGTCCTTATGGTACCACAAATCCAAAACAGCATCTTTATCCAAATTTTGAAACTTTTGTTAGAGTATTCCCTTTGGTCAACTCCAAACAAATCACACGTCCAGTCCCCAATAGCGTGCTCTGATTTGGTTTGGGTCACCCTCAATGCCTCAACTTGTGACAGTTATGTGGAAACATGGCATATCAGATCATGACATCGTGCTCTTTAAATACATGAAACCCAAACTACCCAAAACAAAAACCTGCCGTACAAGGTTTACAAATTTGATACAAAGCAAAAATATGGACCAATGAGAACGACACACATAGGAAGTTTAGTAATGAGTGTAATCTCACACGGAGTCATATAAAACATATGTGGCT
Organism: Ophioderma brevispina; assembly: GCA_023653785.1. NCBI lineage: Eukaryota > Metazoa > Echinodermata > Ophiuroidea > Amphilepidida > Ophiodermatidae > Ophioderma > Ophioderma brevispina. The sequence continues at coordinate 26,483 of JAMKCH010048738.1, forward strand.
GAAAATGGCAATCATCGCGATAAACTCCAAAGTCTCATGGC
>JAMKCH010048739.1:0-10790 GCA_023653785.1 Ophioderma brevispina
AAAATCATCCACCCTTTTTGTGGAATCGTTTCTATCGCGACCTTCCGTTACAAAACAATACGAACGCCACTTTGCCATCTAGTCTGATCTTTTTCAGTTGGAAGACGAATGCACACTCGATCCATCTCGTATCAGGTCTGCGCCCGTATTAATAAATTTAGTCAGTTGAGAATGTACAACGACCGAGAATAGCTTTCCTTTATCGAATCTGACTGTTCTGTGGCGGCTACTCCCAAAACACGAAATTGTGGTTTTCCGATTGCTCTCGGCGCAACTCGCGCTTCTCTTTAACCGATGTCATGGTATTGGGACATGGGAGACGTGTGGCGTGGGCCGAACCGTACGGCCAAGGTTCGGCCGACTTTGCTAAGATGACCTTGACAGGCATAACATTTTGGTAGTAGATGCTAGGAGAAAGAACATCTTAACGTCATCTTTCTTACTACATCCCGGTTGATTTGAAGATATCGAGGGTCTATTTCGAATCCCCTTGTAGACCCACTTATGGGAAAAGACTTAATTGATTCATTCCAGATATTTAATGGCGTCTTTTTTATGTCATTTATTTGATTTTTTCGGTCAAACTAATATCACACTTAACAACTTATCATATAGATTTGTCCAACGCTAAAAGTGTTATTTTAATATCATATCCAAATTAGACTCATGATTAGTTATAAACTATATCATTTAAAAATAAAACGAACTTGAAAATTTTTGAACCAACGTTTCTATTTTTTTTTTTCTCGCGAGATACGATTTACTGCGAGACGATTAAAATCAACCGTGACGACGATAACATCTTGCTAAAATCATCCATTTTGCCTTTAAAAAATTAAAGAGAGTGGGGCACCTCGAGCCATCCGATCTACAAAAATCACAGAGCTAAAATAGCATTGAATCATTTTAAAATTCAGAATCACAGTGGTTTTTTCTATGTGCCATAGTTGAACTCACTCGTGCGATTTGGACGATGTTTCCATCGTCACTCAACGAGGACCGGCTGTTGTGTTGGACACTCCTGCACTGACTGTTTCGTTTCCACCGTTTTGTTGTATTCTTTTTTTGTCGTCCTCGTTGGTTTTTCCTTTCATCGTCGAAAAAATTTTTTTTTGTTTTTTTTTTTCACTAGCACCTTTTCCCCCGCTTTCTTTGTAATGTCGTACCCATTTAATTTCGTCTTGACTCAATCCGTTCAGCCCTTTCCAGTTGGTACGCTACTTGCTGCTTGTTCAAGATTACGATGAAGACGATTGTAGTAACGGTCTAAAGTATTATTTAACGTTTCGTTTCCGCGCTTCATTTTTCTTCACGCTTTTCAAATTGGTCTATCAATTCCTGCCCATTTCGTCCGTATCTCGCACGGTACCGGTAACGTTTTGATGGCCACTTATTTTGATCAAGCTAAGATATCTTTCCTCTTCTCTTTACCGACGGTTGACTGTATGATAGCTTTCACTTACAGTTTCGAAGGATGCCGAGATCAGTTCCATACGCTTCCAAAGTATCGTTAATGCTTCCCGAGTGACCGTGAAGTTATCGACGTCGTCTGGGTCTCTTGTTAATTTCCGCGGCGCATCGACCATCGGGATACTGCGTAGAAACGCTTCATAGATCTTTCAACTGCACGGACCAAGTTTCCAATCGCTTATTAACTTTTTGCTCAACTTCGTCGACCGTTTTATCGCGTTCTTCTATTATTTGTCATCAAAGATTCTCCATCTTTATATGGAATCTTTTCTAAAATGGCTTGAACAGTTTCGGCTTCCTTTAAGTAATCGGTTTGACGCGGCGCCGACGTCGTTATTCGAAGCTTCTAGTTGCGATGCGTTGGCTGCTCGACCGTTCTCGTTTAACTGCAAAATATCCTCCGCATTACACCATACGAATCGTTTTTAAATCAATTATCTCCATTTTTTCATTAGTAGTAGAATCCGTAGATAATCGTTTCTTATTTCTTTTTTTGGAAATCCAAATTCCGAGCAGACCTTGCCTAACATTTCGCGCGAAACTTATTTGCCGGCAGTGAGATTACGGTGACCCGTTCAGACGAGATCAATTTTTCCACACATTCGGAGGGATCCTTTGCCAAATAACTGAGAGAAAGACATCGATATTGATCTATAACTGTACCGAGCTAAACATCGCGGATCGTTATTTCGAGTAATACGGCTACAGCAAATTGTCCATTTTGGCGAAAAATCAATCCACCAATTTACAACCTTTGCTAGTCCTCGTGTGAAAGTATATTTTGGATTTATTTAGAGGTCACCGGGTCAAATCTGCATCGAAAAACAGGAGGGTTATAAGTTTCATTTTTTTTACCACGTCAAAGTTACGTCATAGCCCACAATCATTCATTCTTGTTCATCTTTTTGACATCAGTTTACCACGTATCCGACAACGTACCTAGGTACATTTTTTCGCCTTTTCCATCCGACATTTCCTAAGAGGCGACTGAAACGACAGGTGTTTCACGACGCTTTTTACGATTCTTCTGTAACTATTTTCCTAGTCACCTCGTATATCTGTTTAACGGATTCCTTTGTGTCGAAATAGATCGGTGGCTTTTTTCTTATCGTTGTCGAAGCATTCGAACGACGAAAGTGCCACTCAGACAATCGGCTTCAATTGAATACGAAGCAGACTCTCCGAATTATTCTTCTAAAATGAAGAGATTCTACGTTCTTCGCCAAAAAATTACACGATTGCACGTGTCGATTTTGTCAACCACGACGTGCGTAGAAAATATTTCGCAATCGGTAAAGCTACCAAAGTAAGTAGCGGGTCTTCAGTGAAAATTCGTGAGCGAACGAAGTTCAAAGTTGGAATCGGTATCTGTTTATATGGCAAGTGCAAGCGTCCACCATCGTATAAAAAATCATTCTCCGAACGGGGTGCTGAAATCAATACAAACCCTCGTTCCTAAAGGACGGCATACAAGGCCGCATCTTATATCAAACATGTCACACCGGGTATAATGTTACAACTGTCATTATTTTATCCAAACCGATACAACGGTCATTAATACGTAAATGAAATTTCTGATATAAATGAAGAAACAACAAGCAATCAAACAGAAATAAGATAATTAGAGCTACACGCAAAATGGCCGTGTTTTTCAAATCCGCCAGCCAAAAGTACACAATGGAAAAGTTTCTTTTCTCTTGCAGAATATTTCATTCACTATAATTTTAGATAAAATAGAGAAGCGATTCACTTGTAAATATGCCAAACGTTAAGAACAATCGGGAACAAAATCGAACAGAGATACAAAATTACCTTGTGCAGCAGCCAAGTAGTGTTTGAAAGGCAAAACCTTTAAAAGCTATCCTGAAAATTTTCGATGCGATGTTATCCGAAGGACCGTGTAATTGGGAGCAAATGGTCGTGATTTTGTCTTTGCCTTGACTTTGGCGAGGGAACTTTACGTTCGTCGAGAGCGGTTTCGTGTTCCAGAATGGATCATCGTCACGGAGAAATAGTCGCTAACGAACCTTTCGATTGATCAGATACAGGGTGGCTGGGTACGTTGTTCTCTAATATAAATGTGATCTCGACCTTTAATCATCTGCAACTTAATCCATATTGTTCTTTCTATTTTGCCCAAAACAGATAGTTTGTGGTACCACTTTTCAAACTAAAGAGGACGATGACGGAAAATCATATTCGAACTCTGCTGTTCCAGTCATCGTGTTGTTAAGCCTATCCGCTGCTCGATTCTTCGCAACTTGTTGAAACCGTCAGTGTGGAACGAAATGACGTTTTACTTGGCAATCAGAAGTCGGTGTTTTATTGACCCTATGTTAATTGTGAACTAGAAGCTTTCTTTATCGTCGCATATTGACCACTCTGATTTTGCCCAGCACCAACGATAGTAATCGTAACAGATTATAAAATTATCACGGCAATTATCGACAGTGTAACGTACCATCGGAACGCCATAGTGTATAAATATATATAACTTTGTAAATACCAAAGTGATTATGCAGTGTCATGATGATCTTATATCGATTAGGCAAACGCTTTCTCGTATATATATTTAGCGTTATTGTTTTGTTACAAATGACTCGGATCAACCCAATTGGTATATTTAAAATAATGGAAATAAATAATAGTTGGTGAGAAACATCTTGTAAACCAGATACTAATACTTCACAACATCAAACTTGAACTACTAATTATTTCATCGACACCATTCCACAAGGCTTTTGAGTTTTTTAATGATTTCCTTTTAAACTCCATTCAGTCGGGATGGCGACCATCTGGTCAAAATACTCGTAGCTTTGGTAGTGACGTATTTATACGTAAATTGGGATTTTAATTTAGACATATTTCAAATCCCCTTCAACTTCATGACTTTCCATTCACGACTCGGTAGCTTTCAGCAAATTATGACAGTCACAAAATCAATCTAACCCATTTCTGTTTTAAATAATAACCGAGATCCCTCATTGGACACGGTACACATTTCGAACAGATACCACCATCAATTGTAATATCCAGACACATCTTTTGGTGTAAGTCCCTATAGACTTTCCAATGAACAATCGACCAATTATACATAACCCAATTCTTACTTTGATTTGGTTGCACTTTAATTATACCTTCTTGTGTGGTTATTAACGACATTAGTAATAAGTAATAAATCTTACATTCATTTCTAAATTCTCAATAAATGAGTCAAATACTCGTGAATTTAGATACGGACATTGTACATTTCTATTTACAATTTAAAATTCGATGTGGAGATGGATTGCAAATAAAACATTTTGTTATTTACTCTTATATGGGGAATTGCTCAATTCAGTCATAAACATTTCATCTCAAAAATTATCTGCAAAATATTAAATATCTTGACATGACCAAGATAATCATTTAATTCCAAATGAATTGCAACTTAAATATCGTAAAGTTCAGTCCTTGCAAGTCGACGTAACATCTAACAAACTGGTTTTGTGTTTGAAATTGAGCAAAAACTGCAAGTGGCAAATGCCTCTGATCATCTCATCATCATCCTAATTTACTTGCAACAGGTTTTCAAACTCTTTGTCGCGAACATTACACAACAGTTGTCGTCAACGCCTATGTTTTTCAGGCAATAGCGTTACCGACTTGTCTGTCATTTTAGACTTTGGATTCTTGTAGACCAAGATATTGTTTCATGAACCGAGCTGCCTGTATCTTCTTCAAAGGTTTCGACAAAGAGTGTGCGTGCACGCATACTCGACACCGGAAACATTGATAAATCATGGTTTCAAGCGGTCCGGCCAGGGCTCCTTCTTCAAAGCCGACGATTCCGAAACACCGAGTTTCTCCAGAGATTAAAACACCAACTGCCCCTTCGTCCCATAGTCTCAATCGCAACATGTCAATTGCAGCTTGATTGCTAAGATACTTCCCTGTTCCGATGGATATTGTCTGCTTCCACTACAATACACTGTTTTGACGAAGAGATTTTTTGGATATACTCTTTACGTTTGATCTGGATTTGGCCATCTTCATTGTCACATTGGCGCTTGCGATTCGTACGACAAAAGGTACAGCGGATGTTAAAATATGCACTCTTTTACTTTATTCTTTTCTTTACTTCCATTTTTAGCTATGTTAATTTTTCATCATGCGATATGAACTGACTCACCACGCATATTGAATGAATCCCTTAATCGCTTCCTGATGTTTCCTGCGGAAATGTCTTGATGTCTCTGTATTACGTTTCCATCTCCGAATGAAACTTTTTCAGGCAATCTCTGATTCCGCAGTCTGCAATAAGAAAGTCTTCTAAGGCTGGTCAGGAATTGTGTGCCCGATCAGTTTCCATTCGATCCGATCGCTGATTTTTTCAGATGATGATGATCTTCCGTGTATGTTCAGATACCATTCGAAAGCACTAGGTTCGTATTTAACAACTCGAGTCCGAGTCGGGTTTGGGCTTCTCCACACTGAACAGAATCTATCATCGATACAAATTGAGGACTGTCAATCTGCCTGGTCGTTTTGAGACGTATTAACTTCTTTGATTGGCAAGTGTTTTGATTGGAAATGGGCAAAGCGAGCCGGTTTTATACCCTAACGAGCGACAAATTTGACTTAAGTTAACCTCAGAAAGAAATGACTCACGAAAATTAGATATTTGAAGAAAAACGTGATAAATCGGAACATACCAGTAACGAAATTGTGATGTCACACTTGCCTCTACGTCACTTCTATCTTATCATACTTGACGTCACAATCAGATATGCTATAAATATCGGCCTCGAAAGGTTCACAGTGTTAGTTCTAAGATTAGAAAAGGTAGTTAGTTTCAAACGAAGAACTCTCCCAGCCTGCTAAATACGTTGACGAGTTCGTGAAAAGAACAGGTAAGCATTTTGTTAATATTGTTACGTCAGCATTTTACCTACGTCACGCCTTATTCCAAGTTTTAAACGTGTTTCACGAGACCAGGCAGGAGCTTCCTATTTCGTTAAAACTAGGGAATATACGGAGATACGTATTTTATAATGGATTACGTAGATGATTTTAATTCTTTCATGGGGTCGCTCCAAATGGCTCAATATTGGTTTTTTGTAGATTTGTTTCTTCTTTATAAAATGGCCACATGTGCCGAGCTACCGATTTTTCTTGGAATATTTTGTTTATAAAATCCAACGGAATGTGACTTCATATTCGACAACCGATCTAATTGGGTATATCCAACAATTTGCATTCGTAACACGTCACGTTTATTGATGTAAGAAAGTCTCTGTTATTTGAAGCAAATCCTATTCTTGAAGGAAAAAAATCACCTGGCAGAAGAACTTCAGAGATTCCTCAAGTATAGGAAAGATACGGTAGTATGCGGTATTTTTTTTAAAAATAAATAAGGATTAAGTGCGAAACATGAGATAATTTAGTGGACGTTTGAAATTGATTTCTTATTTGTTTCTTTATAAAATGCCACATGTGCCGTATCTACTGGGTGTTCTTGGGATCATTTTATACAATCTAACATGTGACGTCAACATGTGAAGTGTTAAAGATGTTTTTGACGTCATATTCGACGCGTGATATAAATGTTCTCTCGAAGTATAGGGAAGATACGGCAGATACGGTATTTGTGAAAGAACACATAATGATTAAGTGTGAAACATGAGGCAATTTAGTGGACGTTTGAAATTGATTTCTTATTTGTTTCTTTATAAAATGCCACATGTGCCGTATCTACTGGGTGTTCTTGGGATCATTTTATACAATCTAACATGTGACGTCAACATGTGAATGTTTATAAAAAGTGAAATTTTCTTTTTAAATAGAAAAAAATATACGAAATGAAACAATCCAACCTTTAACAGTCGTGACGTATCGCCCTTCAATATTATAAAGGTTTTCCCGTCGTGTCATTCATCACTTGCAAGAAGGAATCGGAACTGAAAGGTTTGTTAATCTATTCGTCGCATCATTGAATTGTTTTCCCGTTAGATACAAGAGAAGCTTTGAAGGTCGGCTAAATATCACCATGGAACAAGTCTGGATTCTACCCTACGAAATAGAGGATGCTGTGGCGCTAAAAGAAATTGTTCGAAAAGAGAAACGTTTAGAGTTGAATAATCACGACGACTCTGCTATCTTGTTGGCAAAGTACGTAGCCAAAAACGGAGAGTTGACAGCTTCCGGCACGATTTGAGCATTTATCCCGGTGGAGAAACGAAGAAAGACAGACAACCTCTTCGAATTGATGACGTCGATTCGCTAGCTTACGCTTTTGCTCAAGACAGGTATAAAACGCTGTACGCCCACTGTTATTCAATAGTTGAGAATTCTCACCTGGACGACGACGATCTGCCAAGTATCACTCATGCGCGAGAGCATTGTTCAAGTTGATAAGACCTTACTATGTATTTTATCTGCATGAGAATTTAGACGGGAGCCAGAATAATTCAGCAAGACTTTTGGAGTATTTGGCATATTTAACATCCGACTCTCCGGTACAATTCTTCAACGATGGTGCAGAAGCTATTGTATTCAACAAGTTTTGAGCATTAATAAAGTGAAATTCACCTTAAGGTCAATTCTAACAAGATCGATTGTTTCATTAGACAACGTCGGGTGCAAAAACACTAGTAAAAGGAAAACGAACAATGGAAGGAACAACGTGGTTTATTATCATCTTTGGAAGTGGTTCATTCGTGGCATCGTTATTGATAATGTTGTGGCTATGGGTTCGAAGTCGAAGGAACGAATCGGGTGAACGGTCAACGAACGAAGTCTGACATATCAACCATAGTTTTGTTAAAGTATCATTTGCGTGGAAAGAAGATCATCATCATCAGCGTCGTGGAAAAAATGGGATTAGCTACAAAGAACATAAAATTGCCAAATGTATATTTTTAGCGTCATTTATAACACTACTGATCGAAGTGATTATCGCAACAGATATTTTCGTCCCGGTAGATTGGAATCACGTAGTTATTCCTTCGGCCGTGTACTTTTAGTCCTCCGAAAATGTTTAAAGCAGGGAATACGGATAACGAAGAAGAAAAATTATTCGTAATTGACCTTGCAAGAATTTATCTGATTATATCGTCTGGATTTTCATTCGTCTTTCATTTACGAGAACTCATGGGTCCGTGTGGAATTTCACATAAGACTTTATTACTAGAACAAGTTATAAACGGTTCCGATTTGGAATCCTGAAACTTTACTCAGATGCGAAAACTTTTTAAAAAACGTTAATTCGTATTTTATCGATAAAATAAATGCCTCTTGGATCATTTTGGGAAATGCTCTCGGTTCAATATTTTACGCCTTCATGTTTTTAATTAGAGTTGGTCTGGGTATGCTATTACCGATATTTGTTCATATAATTTTGTTAGACCGCCGTCGATTTGCTTCGATAAACATTTTGGAAATTCAGTCGGTCTTGTACTCGTGCTGGAAGGGGATCGTTATTCTGACTTGTCTTTTATTTGAAACGTGTCATCTGTCGCCGTGCATTACCCACTATTTAACTTCGAGCCGTGTGTTTACTACATCTTGTCGGCCTATATTTGGTTTTCAAGTCGAAAAAGGGAATTTTGTCAAAGACGGCACCGATTTGGACTCTTTCTAGGAATTACATTTTTTTAGGTGCACTTGATTTTTTTCGAAATTATTTGCTTTATTCTATTAGCTTGTGCAGTACAAATTACGATCTAGACCCCGATTGTGTAAGAGTGGTGACAATGACCAATGTCTGAATCAAATATTGACATCTAGCGAAACCATTTCCAAATTATACGATTGCCCCGTCAACAAATTAGGACACTTCAAAGCTAAAATTGTCCAAAATTGTCAATTGTGTCGGTTTTTAATAATTATTTTTCACTCAGGAATCACGCTGATCTTTCAAAGATCAAAGAACAATTCTAGTAATGCAAATGCTGCTGCTACTACTACTAATAATAATCGAGATCATTTATTGAATGTTTCCGAAATGCGAGACTTAACTTCGAAAGACGACGCGAACGATACGATCGTTCGGTCACGATCAACATCATCGATTCGTAGTTGACGATGATATCACCATAACCAATATTTGCCATCGAAATATCGAAGAAAATTTGTTTAGAGCTTTAAGAATTTTGACTCGATTTCGAATTCGAAGGCAGATAAATGTGACGACAGTGTCTAATAAGTTTACTTCATAATTAAAAAAATGTTAATCCAGTCGTTTGTGAGTAAATAAATATAATAAGAAAGGCAATATTTTTGTATAGCGTTTACATTGTATATAGTGTCATGAACTTTGGTTTAAATAAATCCTAGTGGAAATTTATGGTATACTGTGAACATTGTCTGTTTCCCCCTATTTTTTTCGTTTTTGAAGGCATTTTGAGATGGCAGTTTCTAAATTAGAGGATCAATTACGCATATGCGAAGCGCAGTTGAACCAGAGTGAACTTGAGAAAGCCAGAGTCATCAATCAACTCAAAGAAGTGATTCAAATGAACACCAGTTGGCAACGATACGATATGGATAAAGACAAATTTGTCTCGAGTATTATTGTTGAACGGGACAAATTAGCCAAGGATAACGGGAATACGTGAGACAGAAAGAAAACAGCATGTTCGCAGACGATATCATTCAGATGGAAAATAAAGAACTGGTAGGTCAACGATCGATTAACTTTGTCTTTCAAATATTCACTTATACGATTTACTTATTTTATTTTATTTGAATAATAAAACCCCCGTGTTTTTATTTTTGTGTTCTAGATCTTGGTTTATCGTGAGAAGATTGAAATGCTAGAGGACAGGCTTCTTACTTTGCAAAAGAAAAGTGGAAAACACGAAGACCAGCGATGTATTCGTCAACGTTGAAGAGAACTCGATCGAGTGTGAAAATGAAATTTTCCTGCAGTGTCCAATTTGCTCGTGTAATATTGTGCCTCCATAAATATTTTGCATAGTTTTAACCTTTTCTTTATTCGATCTAGTTGTTGTGTGTGTTTTGTTTTTGGATACGACGCGATAGATCGCAGCTTGACTAATCTTTAATCGTGATCATAAACGACAAAAATGAGCATAGCCGTTATAAGTGTATACTGGTTTCAATTCTTCGAGTTCGCAGATTTAAAACTATTTCCATTCTCCTTCGCTCCGTAATTTTTGTAGATAGGATGGTTCGCAAGTGAACCCACTCATCTTTACACTTTTTAGAGAGCGAAAGTGTTGTATTATATGATTTTAGCAAGATGTTATCGTCGTCACCGATTGCTTTAAATCGTTTCGTCAGTTAAAAGATCTCGTCGAAAAAAACAAAATTAGATG
>JAMKCH010048740.1:0-11246 GCA_023653785.1 Ophioderma brevispina
CATCGATATTGAGGTTATACATTGTTATAATGGCTGTGCCATATTCCCGGGTACCGCCCTTTACGTCTTCACCGGGACAGAATTTAATCGAGCAGGGTTTCGCCGAACGTCACTTTTAAAAAAATATAAGTTTAAAATTTTTAACATTTCTTTTACTACTCACGAGTCTCAACGAATCAATATTACAACATTTCCTAATGAAAAACTATATCCATTAAATGTATACCCCGTTTGATGCAAACGTTGATATTTATCGCTTGATGAAATTTTGCCACGGTATTTAAACCGAAATCGCAATACAACATTACCTAGGGCTACAGCACATTGCATATTTCTGCTGCCTCACACCCCTGATGGTAAACTTCCATTCACCGTGTGGTTTTTAGGTCGGCCTCGTTAATGGAATAGCCTGTCACGAACGGCTGTGTGTTATACGTCAATATCTCAAATCCGATTTTTGTTCAGCTGACGGCGTGTTCCAACGATCGGTTTTTACTTGTGAATGGCTTTTAGTAATGACTAAAGTTTAAATAAACGTACACGATTTGTAGTAAATAAATAGTCTCTTAGAATGACATAGAACATGTGTTGTTTTCACATCGCTGTTAACTTCAAACACATAATATGTGAAGTATGTATTGTTCAGGGAGATTTTTTTTCGTCTAAACTTGGTGCCGAATTTTGGCACTCAAGATTTTTTTCGGGACCCGGGTACTCGCCCGAAATCATAACGAGTACCGCGGGAACGTCATTAACGCGTTAGGTCACAGAAGGCCTACAGTTTTTATTGGTAAAAAGTGACTGATTACAATCACAACAGAATGTAGTTTCCGAGCAAAATTTAGGGTGCTTGAAATCATGTATTATTATTGCCTTACTTTTCTGTCTGTACAGAGACCGCTAGGTTCGTATGGCAGGGAATCCGTGATCACTTATACAGTCTCATAGTGGCTCCTGAGGAGTATAGTCTACTTGTAGAAAGGGCCGTAGTTGGAATACTAAGGCTATCTAGCCGCTGCTACGGAGGAAGATGTTCAATACGGTAAGGTGGGGCATGAAGACTAAGACTAAGATTTTTGCATAGGTTCAGTGGTAATGGCTAGTAAAACTAACCTGTGAATGGTAAGCCTCAACTTCTGTCTGTGTCGCCATAATGAATTTTTGTAATTAGAACACTTAATATCAGGATCCCAATAATAATTCAACTGCTGAAAACATTCCAATAATATGAAAAGGAGGCGGGAAAATCGCCATTTAATTGTCATACGCATCCATTGCAGTTCCGAAAGCATAGACCCAAAAATTTTATTTCCATTACTGCCGTTGCATTAAGATTGGAACTCCCCCCGAATCTATTACAAAATCCCTGCTTTTATGACGCATATCCAAGGTATAGTTTACTAATAATGACCACGCACCTTCATAAAAAAAATTTTGTTCATAAATTTGAAAATTGGGGTCGCCCTTGAAAAAACTGTGCGATTTGCTTTTCCCCCCCCCCAACATTGTTCTCTGGTTCCAATATTTTCTCCCTATGATTTTATCAGTCTGCGTATGCTACTATACTCATGAAAAAACATGGTGGGCGACAAAAAGTATGTCGTCAGGTGTCTCTTTGTTCTCCAGAGCTCCTGCGCACCAATCGGTCCACAGCCATCCACTCAACTCGACTGTACAACCCCTCTTTCATGCTGCTTGAATGTGTAGGCAGGCGCCGTCACGCCAGCCACTGCTGCTGCTGCGTAGCTGATGAGGATGTCAGAGGAAGGAGCTTGCGATACAGGATCGAATCGGTAAGCTAATGTCATTACCACTAGAAGCTGTTACGTTCCCATCATCAGAAGCCTTGTTGAAATTATAGTATTAAATGAATGATTCCGTCTTGGTTGTGGCAGCTGCTTGTCCTACTGGTTTGGATTATTTTCAATTAAGGTTTTTTTCAGTAGTCACATTGCATTGGTTGAACATTTATTCTACTAGTTGGTTATTGGTATGTGTTTTATATTAATGACCATGTAGGCTGTCATTGATTTTATGCTCATTCCTCTGATTAGAAGATTATTTGTGATTTGTGAAATTTACAAAAAAAAGGGCCAGAATGAAAGAAGTGGGAAAGAAATTAACACAGCTGTTTAAAAGTCTCATTTATCCAAACAAAACATATAAAGAGTGATAAAAAGAGTAATTATGTTAACTTTTTGACATACACTGCAGGTGCGCAGTCAGACAGTGAGATCTCAGTGAGTAGCGAAGGCACCAGACAGTCGGAGCAAGGTTACATATCCGACAGCGAGTTGTATAAGCCCCTCACAAGCAACAGCGGTCTGGCAGTGAGTCCGATGTGTCTGCTGCCTCAGTCAACAATCAACTGGCTGGTAAATGGTAAGTCCAGGGTGATAAATGAGAGGCCTACTTGAAAGGTGTTGTAGTTGTGGTGTCATGTTTTGCAATGATTCACAGACGTACTAAGAAATCCTTTTTTTCCTTATCAGATGCCGAAATGAGTTGGACGTGGGGACTTTAATGAAACTCTTTATGTGTGTGAATTTGTGTTTGTGGAAAATGTGTTAAGCTTTTGAAATAATTCGCATTTTAAAAGTTTTAAGTCTAATTGGAAGCCACCAGGGTTAAGGTGCTACATGGAAACCTTACATGTTAATGAGGTCAAATTCATCTGAGGTCAATTTGTACAAGATAGGCTATAATAAGGTCAGTTTGTAAGATTTGAAATCGGTCTAATGTTCTTGAAAGTTGAAATCATTGAACCTTTATGACATGAGATCAAATGCGATTTCCAAGACAAAGGTCATCTGAGTCAAGTTTGCTTTTCTTAGTAAAAGTAGTGAAACCAAAGTTTTAAATCCGGTTTTGTCCCCGCTAACGGTGGTGGCTGGATTCACCTCACATTCACAGCAATACTGCTGTGTGAGGATTTATTGGAGCAAAAGATAATTTATCAATCAAATCAGTGTGGGCATACAATATGCACTGTGTAATTACTTGTTGGCTTTTTTAATGATATTTCATTTGACTGTCAAGTATGTAGAGAAAATGTTGGGAAGTACATGTTGACCTGAAGGTCCAAAATTCAGACATCTCTGGGAAAAAACACCAGGTTTAGGTTTAGATTATGGGTTGGTTCATGGCAAGTGTGTCTACAATAATGCTATTTCTTCCCCATAAGTATACTAGAGTTACCACTGAACCAACACCTTCTAGAGGAGATTTTTCTTTGTCTGTTTCTTCTGTAGTACTGTTTACATCCAGATATCTGCAGTACAGTATTTTGTGTATGCTCGAAACTTGGTTCAACTCCAAACCCTTTTCTTCCTAATCCTTTTCCTCCCAGGTTAAGAATCGCGGTGACAAAACAGGCAAAACCAAAGAACCCCAGAACCAGTATGAGATCACCCTGAAACACATCCTGAGTCATCACGACACCAAGGCTCTGATGAAGTCCTGCGAGTCGCTAGCGTTCCTCGTACGAGACGCTGCCCACGTCACTCCAGCTAACTTTGAATCCTGTGTACATGCCATTAGGACATTTGTAGAGGCCACTGTAAATGGAGGTGGGTAGCAGAAGTTGTTGGGTTGTTACATTTAAAGGAATATACATTTGGAAAATGTTGGTAAATTCAACAAATTTAAAAGGTTGTTTATATTATAAGTATTCTTTAACAAACTACATTATAAACACCACAAATCCGTGGCGTACGTGTGGTCCTGGAGCACGTGTGGTCCTGGAGCATGTATGGTCCAGTGGAAAGCGCAGGACTCGTCATCATTAGATTGTTAAAATCGTGAGTTCGAGCCCCACTGTGGTCAACATGTTTGTGTCCCTGGGCAAGATACTTAATCTCAATTGTCTCGTTGACCCAAGCGAAATCTAGGGAACTGTTATAGGGAATATTACAATCTAAGTGCTGATAGGATTGTGCGCTTGGCCAGCTGCAGGCCTAGCTGAAGCGAAATGATTGTGAAGAGTGTGACAATTTCCAGAAGGCAGCGTAATAATAATAGGCAACAGTGCTTGGTCTACTTGTGTAAAAGACGCTATATAAATCTCATTATTTTTATTATTATTATTATCCTAAGATAACCTCTTATGCTAACAATTGGCATTTCCTGTGAGTGTGGAAAAAACTTTTACCAGCAACTCATTTTGTCTACAAAAATCTGGTATTTCTACTTGCAATAGGCAAAATCCGACATGAAAAGAAGCACAGAAGAGAAGCTCAGAGGGGGGGAGCCAGCACAGCACAGTGGATCCAAGAGGCGATATAAAACCTGCCCAATTCTAGGTCAGTTCCAGACCAGTGGCGTCGATGAGGGGAGAGGGAGCAGCGAAGTGGATGCTGAGGGACCTCCAGGAGGATACCATTCATTGTCTATACAGGTATGTCTTGCAGGAGAAGGAGGTTCTGTACAGATCAAGGCCTCTGGGCTGTTCCTGGTAGTTTATTTTGAATGCGCCCAAAAACGCTTGTTTTTGCCCATTATCAATAATAAAAACGAGGTACACTGTTTCGCGCCTACCGATATCAAAGTCTCACATTAATAAAAATAATAGAACTGTACATTATTACTGTGTTACAAATGTCATACTAATCATAGCAAAGTTCTACGAACATAGCCAAGCCCACACTTTTTTGGACGCCATATTGAAAATGTGCAAAAACATTGTGGTGATCTTTGCGATGGTAACCTTTATGAAACAACCATCATGCCTGATTATGTTTTCCTTGATGTCTACGGATCACTTTTCACAACTCCTACTCGCCGTCTCTTTACAGTAGCGTCACGTTGTTGATTCGTTACACCCACAGTTGATATGCAACTTAAACGCGTCACTCCCGGCGCATGGTGGTACAGAAGTCGTTTAACGCGGCGTCTCCGCCTCGCGACCCGGCGCCCCGTAAGTCGACGTGTTGTTCGTCACGTTTAGAACTCCGAGTACGCGTAATTACACCAGGTACACTGCAAATGCCAACCAACAAACAAAAACTATCGTTTTGCTTGAGATTTAAAAAAAATAATTAGTCTAGGAAAGCTTGGATCTTTAAGTGAGAAAAAAAAAAATTCATGTTCCTCTATACACGATATTAGTAGTTTTCCTACAGATTTTCGTTGTTAGAAAGGGCTTCAAACAGTTCAGAGCTGGTTCATCACAAATCAAAACTCTGCAAATCCGAATGCCGTCCGCGTATTTTTTATATCCCGCTCGGAGCGGCTAAAGCAGCCCTCGCGATAAAACTACTCGACGCATGGATGCAGATTGTGATTTGTGATGACCACTCGAACTGTTGAATCCCTAAATATAATCTGAGGGTCGCTTAGTAAACAGTGATAAAGTGCTTTTTTCCATGCTGTAAGGTTTTTGTAGTATTGTCCTTGGGCGATCACATTTCACCGTCCGCCAAAGAGCTTGTTGAATCAAAATGGCCGTCGGTACTCTAAGCCTTTTTTTATCTACGCTAAGTGGTAAGTAAAGACATCAGGCAACTGCAGATTTTTAAATTATATGTTGACAAATCTCGTTGCAGGTTGTTTTTTTTGGGGAAACTTAAAAAAAAAAAAAAAAAAAAAAAACATTAAACATTAAAGAAATAAACGACGATGGGTACATCAAGGTTTCTTGATTTTTAGTAATTTGCCTTCTCTGGCTCAACACAAAATCGTGAGCTGAGAATAACAGGTCTAATTGAACATTTGGTTTTTTTGTGAGAATAATATAATTTTTGAGTTTACATTTGCTAAGCTTTACATGATATATAATTGGTTTCGGTTAAAGTTCCAATTTTAATTAAAAATTTTTTTTTTTAAATTCTTTTTTCATATTAACTTAAAATGTCATATTCAAATGACCAAAATGTCAAAACCTGTTAATGCTCAGCTCACACTACATGCTTGTGGAAATCATCAATGAATTGTGGTCGACATTCTTGCCTTGTTTCTTAGAATCTTAACTCCACACCTACACAAAATAAAGTTGACCTGTTACCTTTTAAGGATGCTGCCACTTTATCTTATCTTTTATAGAAAGTATGAGGAATAAATTTGTATCTGACCTTCATTATGAACTGATAATTGTTATCTATTCTTTTTTTTTGCATTTATTGGACTCTGATGCATACTCTACACACAAGGGCAGCATCAATATTTAGCTCATGGGCAAAAGGAATCAAGATGGTCAAACCATCGTACCATAGATGCTGGGGCTAGTGCACTATGGCTCAAGTGCTGGTGTCCTCTCCTTCAAGGTATCTTAAAAAGTTCATTGACCTTTTTTGCACTGTAGTTTGCTCACGCACTCTTTTCGCATTTGTGGGGAGAGCCTTAGTCCCAATAATTGGGACTTCACATGACATTTCTTTAACAGTATCCTTTAACATCTATAATGTGAATCCAAACCTTATGTGTATCAGCTGTGACTTTTTTGTGTAGCCTTTAAATTTCGACCACTGACAACATTTCCCCTCCAATTTTCATATAACACCGGCGCTTTCGCTAAACACTCTGCTACCTTTAGCACCAGTAATAATATCCAATTTGTAAAAATACTAGCTAAAGCTTTCATTAACACTGGCAATACAAATCATGACTTAGTCACCGGGCAGAATCTTAAGTACAAGTCTGAAATTTCATTAAATTCACTTCATAAACAGTTATGAAGTATTACGACTATCCCTGTTGTTGATAACACTCTAAAGGAATACTTTCAAGGTGAATCAGGTATATTTATTCACATGAGCGTGAAATTAATGGACATGTGAGACATGAAATTTTTGTCTATCTGTTTACCCCACATATTTTTTGGCATGACTCCTCCATTGATTAAGTTAAATGGCATTATGATAATGGACCTAAGGAGGATCATGCTCAGCATGACTAGGAGAGCCTCAACTGGCAGCAATATGATGGGGGTGTTTACATAACAGTTCAATTGGCATTGCTTTCTCTACAACAAAAGTATGCATACTTAATAACAACCCTCGTTTATATTCCAATGTCCATGCAAGGCTCTGCCTGCAATGGCGAACCCTGAAGTGAATTCCAAGATAGGATTACTTGTTTATGAATGAAATTATCTTTATGTTTTTAACCTATTTGTGCAATTGTGTACTAAAGATTGTCCTTGGCAAAATTTGTAGAACTTTGCCCAATCATATTTTCTTTTCATTATGAGATAAGCGGTTGCTTTAAAAAATATGGTTCATTTTATTTGGGTTCATTGAGAGCTGAATAGTTCAGTTTAAAAGCTTACACATTTTCTAGGTAAAGTTCAGACAGAAAAATGACTGTGGGAAGTTCTGCCAGGAGATACATAGCTGAATGAATAACAAAATTTGCTATCAAAAGAAAAGAGTTTGGTACACTGTATCCATTCTTGGTCCGTATCAACTCTAAGCCATAAACTGCTTAAACTTTGTAGTACAAATAAATTAATTGATGTGCTGCACAGCATTAATCGCCGCCTACTACAAAACGCGCAGTCTATTTCGCGCACTGATTAAGACAACAGCGCATATGTGCGAGCAAAACAACTCTCTTGCACGATACACAATACTGGTCAATATAAGTGTCAAAATACCAGGCATCCTTGTGAGAACTTTTATGGTAGGTTTATTGATTACGTTGTACTTCAGGGTTACAAAGTCATGATAGAGTGGAATTTAGGCTATACACCCTATACCAATCTTTGTTCCTTCAAGCAGGTATTGCAAGGCTATGTTGCGACATTCGGCGGTCGGTTCGCATGCAGGCACTGACATACCTCCAGCGGGCCTGTTGTTCCATGACCTCCAGACGCTGTCATCGCCATCGAATGGGAGTCTTGTTTCACAAGGTCTTTCCCTCTGCATGGCCAAGCTGCTGGAGAACGTCAATCTGCAAGGAGCAGTCGGATTGAGAGACAAGATGATAGCTGGGCAACCCTTTACAAGGTAGGTGGAGCAGGTTTAACCACAAAAGGCTTTCTTCATGTGATTTTTTTCTTCACTGGAAGTTCCCATCCATCAGTTAGACTTGGAAATAAAAAAACAATCTGTAGAACGAGAAAAAGCTTCATTATTCTGAAATCAAAGTTTGGTGTGCATCCCTTGAATTTAATGCAAAAAAGCGTTTGAGTTGACCACTTCACACAACGCGCGCGCACACACAATGCACACACCCCCATCCACATACATGGTTGACCCCCCCCCCCTTACACAAATGCAGCCATGGCAAACCAATCAGTTAGGGATGTATACTTCCGGCATATCCGAAAATAAATTTAGCCATAATAAAAACAATTCTTGAAATATAAAACAAAAAAAATTTCATTTTTGGACGTGGGTGGTGTGTTATTTTCATAAAAACATATCCACCACATTTTTTGGTATGGGTTATACCCCTTCAACTCCTTCTGCTTAATAGCCTTTTTAAGGCATATTCATGCATAAGGGTTTAGCGTTGCCGCGCAGTGTTGGGGCCCTGGTGTAGGGCCAGAAATCAATGATAATGTCAACTTCCAAAATCCCTGGTCAGTGTGTGAGTTAGCCTACAATATATCCCCTACCCAGTGAAGAACAATCTACAGTACGAAATGTGACAAAACCATTGGACGGCAACTGTAAAAAGTGGCGAGTTCTGTCCATATTCACTTTAGGATTCCAATTGAACATTTTTTTCCATTTTAACTAATTACAGAATGCCTCGACCATCTCGTTTCAGGTTTTCCTTCAGCATTTGACACCTCTCCTCTCCCTGTCTACCTTCACGGCACTCTGGCTCACTATCCTGGATATTTTATGTACAGTACATGATTCAACAAAGAGCTGTACCTCTTGGTAAGAATGTGTTCCTGAAATGTTATCCATGGCTTCTCTCGGGTTTCGTGGTCTTGGATTTAAAAAAGCATAACCAAATAAGCTTTCCACACTTTAGCACTTCGTAATTAAACAATGATTCTGTTCACATACTGAAAAGTGAAATATTCGTGCTACCTTCATTTTCACGATTTTGTTGGAAACACTTGAGACTCGTGAAATTACGAACATGTGAAAATCTTTTATTTTGTTAAGTCTAAGTTGTAGGATAGCTTAAAAAAGCAAATTTAAAAACAAGTGAAAATCCCGAACATTGCACAAGGTAAAAATAAACCGCGAATTAACTTTTAACTGTAAGGCTCTTCTGGCAGACAGTAAAAAATCACAATTCATGCATATCATGCAAAAAGATATGACAGTGATGTATATGTCAAAGTTTCCTAAGTACTATAACAAGTTTATGGCGATTGCGTACTTTGCGTAATAAAGCCCTGGAAAAACGAGATAGGTGTCCGGCAGGAACCAAGTCCAGCGCCCATGACGACACGGATTAGCTTAAACAATGTTGTGTGAAGATCAACTGAATCGAGTGCCCCATTTAACCGTTGTAGGCGACGGTGAGTCTGGAGACTAATCTCCTGCAGTTACATGCCAAACCCTAACTGGTCCTATCACAGAAATACACCATTGTTGTAGTATTAGATTTTGTGTCATCAGTTTTGATTCGGCATTCTAGTTTGAAAGCTATCCCTTAGTCACTCAAGAACATGCTACTGGTGATGGACACAGCCGGCGTGTTTCAGAATGATGTCTCAGATGGAGGCAAGCCCTCGCAATTGTGGTTAATCACATGGGAACGCATTGACTGTTTCCTGCCTGGACTTCGCGATGAAGTGTTCAAACCACGGGAACCGAGTAAGTCTCATTATATTTTGAAATCATATTTTGCATGCACTAATTGGAAAATGAGCAATTTGTATATTTTACTAATTCTACCATTTACTCATTTCATCATGTATTTAGGCACTGTATTGCTTCATTAAGACTTTTTACAATGTCTTTAGGACATCCAAGACTACTTGATCATTTGCACGATGACCACGTAGTCTCGGATGTCATGTGTTGGGGATTACCATGCCCAAATAGGTGTCATCCGATTGCCTGTTTAACTACATTGCATTTGATGTGATTGCTCGAGACATCCAACAGGATCCATCTGACATCCCCAACTTAATGACGGACTGTGACATTTGGTACTATATGGTGAATGTCTTTATTTTGTGCAGTTCTTGGGTTGTTTTTCTTTGCTAATATGCGTTTCTGTGTTAACTAAACCTTGATAAAGTCAAAGCAACCATGTTATTCAATTGGGTATCTCAAACAGTAAGTGAACAAATCAAAAGTTGATCAATAAGGTATTGGACACACTCAAAATAAAGAGGCTATGTGCTTTCACCAGTTAGAAATCTCAATACTTTTGTTCAGCAACTTCCATGCCTGCTGTAACAATGTCTTTGAGTGAGAATACACCAATGGGTTGCAGCGCCATACATGCATATAGTTCACAGCATGACAAACATGAATATTTTGTGTTTTCCATTCATTTCATGTAATATAGTCAAGAAGAGAGCCATTGCTGACACTGGCGATGCTCCCAAGCAAGATTCTATTCCAAGAGATGGAGCGCCCCAGCCAGCGGCAAAAGCCGACCAACCGCCACCTGAAAGTCAAGCCTCCACTAAACAGGAGACTGAAAAAGGTAATAAACAGGCCAATCATATTACCTTGTAAAAAAACTTAAAAACAAAAATGAATATGTGGCCCAGCACTTGTGATTGAAGCAGATTGCCATTATTCGCAGAACCTAGACCCCAAGATCACAGGTGCTATTGATGCATGGTATGTGAGATTCCTTCACATCAGAACTTGACGGCAGGATTACATGTGCTTCATGGTGCAGTCATATCAAAGACATGTTAGTTTAATCTGTCAAGAGAGAGAGAGGGTTATTAGTTTCCTGGACTTTAAATCAAATAAGAAACATGATTTCCCATGTTCACATTTGCCACAATCCACCTGAATTACTTGCACTGGGTCACATATCAATTTCCATGTCTCTCGCTCTCATACATACACACACACGCACACACACACACACACACATGCAAGAACTACTAACCAAAGATCAGGCATGTATATACACATTAAGCAAAATAACCCATACATGTAGATGTTGCTAATTTAGTGGATGATTCAATTTGCTTTTGTACATTAATTTTTATCCCCCTGGCTTGAAAAACAATAGGGGATATTGTGATGGCGCGCATGTCTGTGTGTGTGTGTGTGTGTGTTCCAGTTTGGTTAGGTTTTCATTTTTCACGTTTTGTTTGAAAAGTTTATTTAAACCAGACTTGGGGGGTTAAGGTGCAATAGGGGTTC
>JAMKCH010048741.1:0-11441 GCA_023653785.1 Ophioderma brevispina
GGCACTTGTAGCATGGATATACAATTATGTATGCTTTCACAGCTTTCTCCATTTTTGAGTATATCAAAGTACATTACAGCTGGAGCAAATGGCTCTTTGTGTAGTAACTTGTCAATAAATTAAGGCAAGGATATTTGTATTATGTTTTAAGTGCTACTTTATTTGCGAGAGTATGTGACATGAGGCCATAGAGCTTTAAAATCTCACGTAATCTCTCGCGAGATTTCGAATAAAATAGAAAGATTAAATGAGAACTTACCTGTTTGAAATTTAATCCTTATTTTATGAGAATGGGAGTGAGAGTTTACGTGCCCACCACTCCCATTCCCTAGGATAGTTTCAGGGTAAGTTCTCCAGTCTTCTATTTCAATATTTCGTTGGGCCTCTGGTCTTAACGATTTAGAGCCTCGAGGCCTTCTATGGCCTCATATCTTGGAAAAATTGACCACGTCAGCCGAACGGGATCTCACGTAAACTCTCACTCCCATTTCTCATAAAATAAGGATTAAATTTCAAACAGGTAAGTTCTCATTTAATCTTTCTATTTTTTGCATGAGCCAGGCGTCATCAATGCTATTTACTTTTAAAGGTGCCCAGATAGCCTGAGGATTTGCACTGAGCAGGTCAGAAATTCCGTTAAAAACAATTACAACATCGCCGTAAAATACAAACGCAGGCAGCTGTAATTTCCATTTTTACGCATAACAATAATGCGATTCAATACTCCAAATTATTACACATATTTCCACATCCACAGCAACTACTAACACAACCTGATTCCTGAACTACCATACCACCACCACCATTACTGTAATAATATTTTTGTTGTAGTTATTATTTGAAATCGCTTTGGTGATTTTGTTACACTTACTTGTTTCATCCTCCGTTAAGTTACGTCGATACCCAGTTTTGTTAATGCTCTTTAATTCTTCAACTGCGCCAGGCCCGTTTGCATAACCTAATGTCGCGAATGGAATTCCGTCACGGTCAAGCTCTTTGTCGTTGAGACCTATTAATTGAAAGTAACGCACAATTTTATCAGATTGACGATATACAAAAGTTGGAAGTATTCGACTTTTTAATGCAAGTGTCAATGGGAGTATTGAACCTACCCTCCTCAAGCCTTCGCTCGTATTCACTTTTGGTCTTGAACATCCGACACAAAGATTCCCCTCTCATTCACATACGAGGTAATGTGAATGAGAGGTGAATATTTGAATCCTCGCCAAAAGTCTTGGAGAAATGGCCATAATCCATAATCAACTGGATATTTCCAGTACAATTCTCATCGATTCTGATGAGAAAGTTAAACATTCTCAGGATTTTGGTCAATTCTCATCAAAATGTCCGAATTCTCAAAATCATATCTTTCCTAGTGTTATCATAATACATGGCAGCACACAGGTGTATCACATGACATGGCAGCTATTGCACTTCATCATTGCCTTCACACGACAAAAATGTTCTGCATAAGGCATTTTTGCTGTCCAGGTTTAGAAACTAAGCTGTATTCAATACCGACCATGATCCCCTACTGATACTGCCAAAACAAGCGTTCAAAATATTTACAAACACCTTATTTACATTGAGAAAACAACTAAATTCGATATTGAATACTGTTACCAAATATTGGATTTCCTCTACTTGGGTAGCCGGTAAAAGTCATCGAATGGCCATGATCAGCAGTCACTATGATAAGCGTTTCATCCATGTTAACCATACTGGCAGCCTTGGCTACAGCGGCATCTAAAGCAAGCGTGTCAGTTAATGCACGGTTCGCTATACCATCATGATGAGCATGATCGATTCGGCCTCCTATGAAAAAAATGTGTTAACAAAATTGAGAACAAATTATTACTTGGCAAATTGGAAAGTCGCTTTGTCTAACGAGAATTGCAATTGATTCCACTTTGAACATTTCAACATTATTCTTGGGAACTTACGTAAAATGATAAAAACTCAGTTAGCATGTATTACAATTTGCTTACAACCTACATTTTGAAACATGTTCGTCAAATTTAGAAGCCGTATAAGAGCACTAGTTCGCTCAGGTGAAAGCAAATATAGTGCAATTAAACCTG
This sequence comes from Ophioderma brevispina, assembly GCA_023653785.1. Taxonomy (NCBI): domain Eukaryota; kingdom Metazoa; phylum Echinodermata; class Ophiuroidea; order Amphilepidida; family Ophiodermatidae; genus Ophioderma; species Ophioderma brevispina. The sequence continues at coordinate 2,082 of JAMKCH010048741.1, forward strand.
CACGTACTTTGACGAGCAAATTTTCAAACAGATGTCAATATTGTTTTCGAAACGGGTTAAATATAATTTGCCTGAACTGGGCGTCCATCTATTGATACTCTGTGGCATACAAGAACTTATTCCCTGAACAATCGCGTATGGCGAAACACAAGTTATTAAGTCTTAAGAGAAGGTAACAAGAGGCGACTGAGGAGGGGGGATGATTGATGGGTGGGTCTGAAGAGTTCTGAAACAGGGCCATTCTTCGGGATGTCACACACGTGACCAAACTTTATTTGCCTCCCATGACAAAACAAATAATCTAGCAAAAAGTAGAAACATTATTTTGGTCAGAATTTGTCCAAACCTAACCACGAATAATGTTTCCACTTTCGCTAGATTGGTTGTTTTGTCCTTGGAGGCAAATAAATTTTGGTCACGTGTGTGACATCCCGACGAATGGCCCAACACAAGCGTTTTATGAGAAGCGAAAGAAGAGGATTGATATGAATGAAACAATGAGAAGCACTAATCTTCATAAACATTTCTATTTTTTTCAAAGCCCAAATGAGTAGTCCTATTATATTAAACTGAAATTCCAATGCAAGAATATACTTTTTTCATTTAAAGTTTCTTTTTTATATCTTACGCATTATTTTCACATAGCTGGTGTAGTTAATATTTACCTTCAACCATTAGGAGGAACCCTTGGTCATTGTTGCTCAAGATTTGAATAGCTTTTTCAGTCATTTCTTCAATTGACGGCTCTCCCGCTTTGTCTGAAGAACGGTCCTCCTCATACTGCATATGACTTGGTTCAAATAAACCTGTATTCAAAATATTTTGGTATGAACCAGTGCTTAACACCAAAATTCCAACGGCATCCAAGTGTATCTATGTATTGTTACACACGGTAAATTCTATTAAGCACTCTAAGGGTGGAAAACCTGGTTGGATCTTGTTGTGGATTTCTGTTGTGAGTGTGAGTGCGCCTGCATGTGGCCGCCTCCACCTCTCCAACTTATGCAACAGCAATACTTTATTAAGCCATATATTGTTGTTTATGCATGGCAGTTTGTTTGCCTATGAACTTGAGACCAGATTGGGTGAGTTTTTCTTACTCCCAATTTTCTTCGTTTGGCTGCATTTTTATGACATTATTTGTGGCTCTGGTACACTACTTTGGGCATCATAATTCTGCAGACTTTACAAGGGACCTGACTGGTGTCCAATTCAATGTGTTCAGTCTTGCACAGTACCAATTAATCGACTCTCAATAGACTTTACAAAAGAATATTGATTCCAACTTGCAATGATGCAGCTCATCATAGTGGTGCTCCTGCTGGCACTGCTAGGCCCACGCTTGAGTGAACACAATCAAGGTACTGTGTTGGATAGCAATGGGTTTGCTATATCAACTAGTAAGAATGCATTCTCACAAATAAAACATGGCAGATTTCTTAAAGCTAGAATTTCTTACTATAGTAACTCTTCATCCACTTTTCAAGACCAAATATTGAAATCGGGTGACATTAGTCCAAATCCAGGACCATCAACTCACAATGTGCCTGGTAGCCCCCACACTTACTACAGCCGTGATAAGCTTTTGGAAATTGGAAGCTCATATACACAAAGCCACATTTCTTCTGATGTTTGGTCTCGTATTGTTGATCTTCATATTAAAGTCTGACTCAGAGATTTCAGAATATAATTTTTAATATATTAATTAAAAATAGTCAACTAAACTAAAGATAGTCACCTAGAATGCTCAATTCCAAAGTTTGAGATGAATCGGATTTTTTCGTTTTTGGATGCAGTAAACATTATGTGTATATAACAGTGCCATAGGATACTGTGTATAACAAAATTTCCGGATCCGGAATTTTTAAACAAAGAGGGTTTTTTTTTTTTTAATTGTTTCTTTTTTTATATGTAAATTTATTTTTCACAAGTGATTAGTATATGGACAAGCATTATGTACATGCAAAAAACACAATTTGTTTGAAAATTGAGGGCGCCCTCATCGGGAAATCTCTGAGTCGGCCTTTAATTACCACTTCCCTATCTCACACAGAGTGTAACGTGAGTCTACGTCAGTGTAAACAAAGAAAATTTTTCCATGCCCGTCCTCAGAACATGAGTTCTTTTGCTGTATGTGATGATATGTATGATGATGATCACTATGGACCTATGACAACCTCTATGAACTCTGATAACTCGTCTGATACAAATCGTGGTCAACAAATCCCAGTTATTTTATCTTTAAGAAGGAAAAAGTCCAGTAAGCAAATCAAGCCATCTTTTTTAAAATCCAATCTTCTCCAACTTCCATCTTTCGACCACTACCTTAACATTTGCTCATGGAATGTCCGTTCAATCAGGAACAAAACTTACTTTGTGTGTGACCTTCTTCATGATAGCTCCATTGATATACGTTTTCTTCAAGAGACCTGGCTTGGCTGTGAAGAGAATGCCATAATGAAGGAAGCTACACCACCTGGCTACTCATTTCTCAGCTTTCCCAGAACTCGTGATCAGGAGGGAGGGGGGTTAGGGATACTTTATCGTTCTGTTTTAAATCTGACCATTGTACCATTTGATACTCAAACAGTATCTTTTGAGAAAGTATGTGTTATGGATAATCGTTCTGGTATAATGTTCATCAATATTTACAGACCACCACCGTCAACTGAAAATAAACTTAACTAGAATTTCGCGGTTCTCGGCTTTCGCGCTCGCTATATTCAAAGAATATAAGCTGTGGGCCGCCCCATGACCTTTGACCCTGGCACGTGACCTTTGATCTCATCAACATATGAGGGATCGCATGGTGCACCTATGACAAAAGTTTGTTTCCAATTGAACTTCAAGTTTTCAATTTAGATCAATTTTACATTTTAAGCCCATTTTTCAACTTGACCTCACATGACCTTTGACCTTTCAACATGACTTTTGACCTCATCAACATATGAGGGATCCAATTGTGCACCTATGACAGAAGTTTGGTTCCAATTGAAGTTAAACTTTTCAATTGAGGTGAATTTTAAAAAAACTTAACAATTTGTGACACACACATGCACACACACATCCACACATCCACACATACATACACACGCACAACGGATTGCTAAGTGGTCCTGCCAGCTATAGCTGGCGGCCCACAAAAAGAGTGATTTCTTAGGGATTTTGACAACCTGTTGGAAGAAATATCTGTTAAACCAAATAAACTGATTATTGTTGGTGACTTGGTGACCATTATTTTTCAATGTTACATGGCTCGGCACCCAGGTACCTGCAGGATGAAATACACCTATATTCCTCTCTTGACCGTGGTCAGCGTCGGCTCCGCTCTGCTCTTGATAGTACCAGATTATACATCCCTTTTACAAGACGCTGCATTGTTGATTATTCTTTTGATGTCTATGGGCCACGCATGTGGAACAAACTCCCAAAACATATTCGGGAGGCTCCCACACTTTGTGTTTTTAAGAAATTGTTGAAATCATACCTGTTTATTGATGTGTAATTTTTAACCAATGCGTTTATCTATCTTGTTTTTGCATTTGTTTTGTAATGCGCCTTGATATTTCATGATTTGGCGCAATATAAATTTTTGTATGATGCTATGTATATGTTATCTTCTTTGCTGTTTAAAGGCCCCATTGATATGACATGCTAATGCTAAATGTGTGTATGTCATTTCTCAAATATACATTAAAGTGCTTAAGCAAAGTAATAGACCGTATTCAATATGACGTCAACCACCAGACATGTTGGTGGACAAGATGCATACATTCCGTTCCGTGGACTACAATACATTAAGCTGTCGATCGATTTATGTTTAGCGATTGCACAGGGATTATTGACAGGTGAATGTATTGTAGTATTGGAATGCGTCTATCTTGTCCACCAACATGGCTGGCTATTGAATACGGTCTATAATTACGACCATTGTGATATCAAAGATGCCGGATCCGATTGGTAGACTAGATGTTTTTTCTGATCACTGGAAAAGTAAAATTTTGACTTGTGTGAATGTATGTAGTATTGATGCGTCTATCTTTCCACCAACATGGCTGCTATTGAAATACGGTCTATAATTAACACCATTGTGATATCAAGATGGCGATTCCATTGGTAGACTCATGTTTTTCTGATCATCACTGGAACAGTAAAATTTTGACTTGTTGTGCAATTTCGTAATTCCTGACCGAGAATATTACTAATATCAGTTTCCCTAATGTCATTTGAAGCTGTCCTAATAAACATTGCACATTGGGTTAAGGGACTTTCAGGATTTTCGAGAGTTTCCTTTTTTCAATGACACGTAGCTTAACAGCTGTGACCGTGTCGTTTGTATTGGTGGTATAGTTCCATGAATTTGGTCCATACGAATTCTTTGTTCTGAGTTATAGCATCTTCGAGCGGAGATGTTTATTCCTTGAGCTCTATGTTCTTGTCTGCATAAACCTTCCGTTGACTTTTATATAGCACGATGCGTTTAGGTAGGCGCACTTTGTTCTTCTGTGACATGACGAAACTAGGCATATCAGCTTCATTTACGCAGGTGGTGATAATTGGCAATGGTGTGTGCTGCTTCTGGATATTTATTTAACAAAAACTTCATTTCTAAATCTCTTGCATGAGCGGCGCTTTCGAAGATTCCAGTTTCGTATGGTCGATTTTCCCGATAGTCCCAGTATCAAGCCATATATAGAAAGAGTCCAATCCAGCGAAAATAAAAGGATTATTTGTTATCGTTTTAAGTCTATATTAAGTGGGTAATTTTAATCCCGAATAATTCGCTTTAAAAGGTTATCAGGCAGCAAAGAATAGTCCTTTACGTTAAGTCAAACGTACCTAGAAGAAAGTCAACCTCCATAGGATTCACATTATCAAATCCGTCTTTTGTCCAGACATACTGTGCTTTTGTATTCACTATGTTGTTGCAACCACTCATCTATCATGTTTCGCCCATCTTGTCGATCTCCTGTCTTATTTGCATACTCAGGATCTTGGGTAGAATTGCTCAAGAAATTTCGACGACCTCCGCCAAGAATACCCTGCAATATGTAACAGAGGTTAGGAAGAATAATTAATCTTCTGTAATCCGCGTCCAAAATATGGAACAAAGCCTTGGAATAACCTGAAATTATGTAACAGAGGTTAGGAATAATAAATATACTTATTGTAATCCTCGCCAAAACGTGAACAAAGCTTGGAATCACCTGAAATCGTCACATAGGTTGGATCATAATAATACTTCTGTAATCCTCGCCAAAATCGTGGAACAAAGCTTTTTTTTTGGAATAACCTGAAATATTAATCAGATGTTAGGATAATAAATAATACTTCTGTAATTCTCGCCAAAATAGTGGAACAAAGCTTTGAATAACCTGAATATGTAACAGGTAAGGCAAATAAATAATACTTCTGTAAACCTCGCCAAAATAGTGGAACAAAGCTTTGAATAACCTGAAATATGTAACAGATGTTTAGGATAATAAATATACTTCTGTAATCCTCGCCAAAATCCGTGGAACAAGCTTGGAATACCTAAATATGTACGAGGGTTAGGTAATAATAAATAATACTTCTGTAATCCTCGCCAAAATAGTGGAACAAAGCTGAGAATAACCTGCAATATGTAACAGAGGTTATGATAATAATACTTCTGTAATCCTCGCCAAACTCGTGGAACAAAGCTTGGAATAACCTGAAATATGTAACCAGGTTAAGTAATAATAATACTTCTGTTAATCCTCGCCCAAAAAGTGGAACAAAGCTTGGAAACGCTGAAATATGTAACAGAGGGTAGGAATAATAAATATACTTCTGTAATCCTCGCCAAAATAGTGCAACAAAGTTGCGTTGGGCTTAAATGAAACAATCTACTCGGATTGCTTCATCTGTTTCTAATATGTGGCACCACCACTTTTCTAACAACCAATGTTGAAGGATATACATTGTATACATCGCTCTCCATTTTCAAGTAACAGGATTAATTATTTATATAGGTCTCTTGTAGGCATGTGGGACTAACAAAGTGACCATGTCTGCACCTTTCACAAAATATGATTTTTGTCAATTTGCCATATATGCTCGCAAATGATAGTATTGGCCATTGGAAGAATAGAGAGATTAATAAGTGGCTAAGGACATCCAGGGTACTTTGTAGGCTAACTTTAACATGGAGTTGGTAGGAGAGAAGGAGAAAGCCCTTCCCAAATCCCTTTGACCGATGATCATCGCCGCGCTCATATTGATGCTGATAGCGTGTGCATCAACATTGCCTCCGATTTTCTGTACCTAGTTAAGCAGATAGCGACAATATATGTGCATTTCTTATAAAAGCATGAAACTTGGCATAAATGTTTACAATTAAATACTGAGTATGGATTATTTTAGACAGGAACCACGTCACCGCAATCATCTTCAAGGTTTAACAAGATCATTTCGGATCCTTGGTGGTCATTATTAGGAAAGCGAGGGCTAACCGTTCCCTAAGATGATTACATGATTCTGTTTAACTCGTAACGTTTCGGCTGTTAAAAACTGCATGTTTTGTAGCGGCGTATTTCGTAAAGTATATTTGGAGACAAAATCTAAGGTGAATTGGGAAGAAAATGCCGTATCTAAACAATGGCACGAAACTTCACAGTGTCCGAAGTTGCCCGTTTTTCAAGTTTGTCCCGAAGTTGGCCACATTTTGGTGAACTAAATGGAGACCCTGGTGATTATCCGATTTTCACTTCAGAGAAAATACATGTTTTAAGCACATGATCCGTGCACAAAAGTATTGTTAAAATGGACGCCATCGCCATTTTCCACAACATTGTAATGTACACGCTTGCAATGTTGATTGCACATGCATCAGCATTAAATTGATCTCGTAGTACGTTTGTTATTGCAATTGTAGGCCTAATCAAATCTATTTCAAAGTATTCATGTTTTCGAACTATACAGATGAATAAAGTTCACGGTTATCAATGGAGCATATCAACGAGTAGGCTCGGGGCTAGACCTGGCCCTCTTATATCAATTTATTTGTGCCATTTTTGTTTCAACCCATCTGGTGGGCGGGGGGGAGGGGGGATGGGGGCCGGGCCCACATTCACAGAGCGAATACTGTCGGGAGAAAAGGGGTTCGCATATTAAACTTACTTGGCCCAAATTTTTGGGGCGAAGCAAAGCACCCAATTAAAAGTCAAACCTCAATATTTAAGATGAACCAATCCCCAGCACCGAAATGTTTTGGGGGTATCCGCGGCGGGCGGCAAATTAACTTGGGGCAGTGATTTCCATAAAGTTCAGGCAAAAAATCGCAACCCATCACGGTGATAGAATTGAGAATTCAAGATGAATAATTCACCCTTTTTTGGAAGGGTGGGGGGGGGGGGGTTTCCACACATGCCCTTACTGCCTTTCACCTAGCAACACCACTGTTTCTGATTAAAACGTCGAAAGTTAGTGTTTGGGCTTTATTTGATTAAACGTTGCCACAAACAAAAAATCCTTTGTTATGCGATCCATATTCTTGGTGACAAATCTAGACTAGTACAGGGACCCAAAAAAAAAACTTCTAAAAATTGTCCTACTCTATGATTGGGGCCCAGCGAAAGAACAACTGAAACTTCAATTGAGACTCGAGGAATTACTTGAAGGTGGACTCCCCGATTGTCAGTCTCGTGGTCTCGCCTACAGTGTTGACCCCATGACAAAATTGTTGTATCAGTTTAACCGCTATACAAAGTTTTTTCTCATGATGATGGGTGAAATTGTATGCAGCCAATATTAAAGATTTGCAGATCAAAATGGAACAAATTTTTAATAGGCTTTCTCCTTCTCTCTACCTCTATGCCAATTGTACCAATTGGTGCCTTCTGCTCATTCAATACAAGATTCCTTAACAATGCATACCGCTGTGTGGTGTTATACTGCATATTTGGGCTGCCTACCCCTCTGACCCAAATCTATGTATCATGCACCCCCCATTACTAATGCCCCAGACAAATCACTATGATTTTCCTTTAAATGTGACACGTGTCAACAGTATAAATATTTAAATCCGAGTGCTCCATTTTGTGGTTTTGGATGATTAAAATGTGATATGACGTGTAGACCATGTTCAAATCCCCAGTGCGCTATGTCCCTGTATCTCTTCAATAAGAGGACATTTCAGCCAAAATATGCCCCCCTCCCATTTTTTAAAACAATTTTGCCAAGTATTAAATCAAACCTGGTGGGACAATAAGCCGTAAAAAGCCATCTTCATGTAATAATATGCTTTTGTATTTTCTGTGGTGCATGACACATATCCGAGTATGCTGGTTTATGGGTCCGATCAGCGACAGACCAGGAGGAGTTCAAACTTATGTTTTGTTTTCTTTTCTTGGTTCAATAAACCTACGAATGTCCTCGGTTGATAGTCTCTTTTGTGTTTTTTTTGTGTTTTGTTATACAACAAAGCGCAAAGTTATACAAATGGTAGCCTATAAAATCTAGTTGTCCCTTTAAATGAGAAGACCGTCTTTGATTAAGTCGAAATTGTATGCTCACAAATAGATCCATGAGAATGTTTATGAGTGTTAGATGTTATGCAACCTTATCTGCATGTAATTTAATGTATTTTGACTCAATTGACCTTTTGTGACCTCTAGATGTGACATTGAACTTGACCTGTGCAGGTGGTCCATATACCAATTGTTTCAAATTTAATTCTCTACCTCTCTGGCCAAATTATGATGACGTTATAACAAAAGCACAATTTTTACCATTATATGCCATAACTAACATTACAATTCTGTGTAAATATGACCAAATTCGGGACCAAATGGAAAACGGGCAACTCCGGGCAATGTCAAGGTTGGTGTCATTTTTAGATACGGCATTTTTTCTTCCCAATTAAAGCTTAGATTTTCTCAAATATCATACTTTAAGAACATGCGGCGTTTAAAAATCCAAGCTTTCAAAAACTAAAATCAATGTAACTCATCTTAGGAACATGACCTATCTCCGATTTTTTTGGACTGAAATACTCAGAATTTCGGCTGTAATCGACTCAATCGGTTGTTTTCGTCTCCACATGAAAACAAACCACTGCGCATCGGGGCTATACCTTTCTGCGCACAGGTCCAATCTTTTTTCTTAGTTCAACTGAGCGTGCCCCACTTCTGTCGGCGATGATCATGCCGAACATCGAAAGATTACTCCCTGCCGAGAAGCGGCCTTTGTTGGTCTATTCTTTTTACAATGAGTTGCCAAATGATATAATTGGGATAATCGGCGGTGTGTAATGCAATTAGGGAAGAGACTTTCTCCTTATCTCCTACCTCCATGCTTTAATGTACATAACTGTAATCAACAAATGTGTCTATTTAT